>JAPYKE020000326.1:392500-402500 GCA_028554795.2 Sinohyriopsis cumingii | reverse complement strand
TTTCGTCGATTATTTTTCTCATCACATCACATTGAAATTTATTAGGTTGCAATCGAATCATTTTTTTAAACTCGGTCAGTAAAATATCATTAGATCTATAATCAGCGTCAATTTCTTCATAATAATCTACAAAGTTTCTAAGCCATCCATGTGGAGATTCACCATCAATAGGATCAGGTTGTCCATGATCGCCGCACATTATTACTGCGGTATTTTTTTCTTCTAGCCAACTCAGGAATGATTTTAACACAACTAAATTTACTGTGCAAATTTCATCAAATATTATAATCTTATTGATATATTTGTTTCCCATTCGAGCTGAATCCCACAATCCACCACTATATTTGAAATAGCTGTGATAAGTACAAGAATTAACGCCACGTTGTTTTATTTCTCGAGCTAATCTGTGCGTTGGAGTTAACACGATCATATCAGAATTTGAAAATAAGTTTATTGCTCTTGTTGTTTTACCGCTACCGCCAGGACCATTAAGATAAACAAATTTATTTCGTGAAATCGGATCAAACGCAGATGCGGCCGTTGATACTTCATCGTATTGGTCTTTATGAAACTTATCACAATCTTCCACATCAGCGTCTTCACAATAGTCTAGAATATCCTCATTTTTTATTCTCCAGGTTCCCCAATCTCCATTGGTGATTAAATTTTCTAATCTGTATTGATATTTCTTATCAATATAAAATGAATCAGTTGCAACCCTTACCGCGATATCAGCAAATTTATTTATCATTGACAACAAATTAATACTCACATAAGCGAGCATTGATGATCTTAGATGAGTATACTGTGCTGATTCTCCATCAAGATAAGTGATCACTGTACCTAACTTCGTTCCATCAATAATAATATTTTCTCTGTTGCAAAATATTCCACGCGATACTGTATCGGCAATAATAAAATCCATCTCCGCATCATTGATAAATAACCTAGCGTGGCGATGTTTATGATCAACTGATCCTCCTTGAGTAAATTTACCAATTATTTTTCTTCCAATATCTTTCGCGTTCTCACAATCCGTGGGTAACCACACCTCGGTCTGCTTTCTATACGATATAATCGCTTCACTTACCGTCAATGATATCAACATCGACGAATCCAACATATACCTCAATAATACCGTAGGGACCCATCTTCGCTGAGATAAATGCCGACCAAACCAAATATAGCAAATCCTATGTAAATTTTCAGCAAGTTCAAACGAAGTAACATAAGCGAATCCGGTCATGACAAAATCAGGTAACGGTCCGTTAATTGCCACTCTTGTCATCTCGTTGGTAGGATGGCCAAATTTAACAAAGTAATTTGCACAATCGCCATACCCAAGGAAACTTCCAGGATAGCATGCGCTCATATCAACGGAAATCATATCTTCGAAATAATACTTGGTATTCCATAATCCTCCATGGCCGTATTCGATACAGCTAAGTTGAATATCATTAAGAAATTCATTTCTTGTAGGTTTCCACGAATTTCTTTCTCTCGCAGCATGAGCGGCAACAGACGGAACAGTAAAGCAATTTGTCAGTAACTGATCTGGATTTGACGAATACTTCTCCGCGATATTTTTCATCGATTCATGTAATATTTCATCTCGGTAAATATCTCCGCGTGGTAAGATAAATTGATCGTATCTTTCTTCGCTAGAAAATAACCAAATCGATATTGGATCGGACTTGGCTAATAGTTTGATATATCTAAACATTGCATCGGAACTATCTTTCCCAGATTCCACGGGATAAAACTTAACAACACGATCTCGCGGGAATATCATTACCGACTGACTCCACGCATGTGAATTATGATCAACAATTTCGATTGGTGTTCCTCGAGAATTATACGGCGATGAATATAATATTTCACCCGATAGTGTTTTAACCGTAATAGGAAATTTAAGTTTCTTACTTAACGCAGCAACATCATCGATTGATGCGCCATCAGTAACTGTCTTTGCCCATGAATTAATTTTATCCAATCTCAATTGAGTCAGACCAGATCCGCGACGAGCATTCCTCATATGCTCGATAACTCGTTCAGCTACACAATTTATCATCGGAGATTCCCTCATCGCAGGTAGATTTTTCACATCAGGATTATTATTCAGCCGATAAATTCCATAGACAACAGCACTAGAAGGATACGCCCTAGCATAATAAGGACCATCAATCCCTAGTAGCAATCCTGGTTTCGAATTTTTATCAAGAACAACATTTTTCTTACCGCCGCGTACCGGATCTCGTTTATCACGAATAATCCAAATGTCATCGGGCATTTGTGCAATAAATTTTATTCCGAAAATAAATCTCTCTTTTTTGTGCGAGTTTTTTATATGTTCGATTATCTTCTTCGCTCGCTCCAGATTCATCGTAGCATCAACGAAATTAGTTTTCCATGTCGACCAAACATGAATCGCTCCATCATCAAAAAATTCCTTCTTCGCACTATCAACTTCAGGAATGATATATTCTGCCTCATCAAGATCAAATAAATCCATTATTATATTTTAGACAAATATCTAAATATAATGAAGCAATGCGCGTGGATAACAGTTGGATCAACAAAATCATGTAACAAATCCTGCAGAGGTGAATATTGTGGCGCTCATATATACGAAATTCGACGAGGTAACAAAGGACCACAGCGATGTTTAGTTTGCCAAGTTGGTATTCGAGGAAAGACAAGATTATGTTTCTCCTGTGGAGGGAAAAAATATCGTGAGTTACGGAGATATTATGAAAAAAGATCCTCCTCGGTAATAAAATGCGAAGAAGATTATATTAATCGTTTCAAAGCAAATTTCGATTTAAACAAAGAGAATATCATATATGGAAATGAAATCAGCGATTCCCACAATGAAAATCACATGCGAGTATAAATCGCATCCCATCATCGAAGGTTACGAAGCATCTGAGGATGGTAACGTTAGAAACATCAAAACAAAGAAACGTGTTGGTAGTATTTGTAATTCGGGATATCTCAAATTTACAGTCCATAAAAGAAATGAAAGAACAGAATGTTATTTGAATCATAGATTTGTGTTCGAATGCTACAAAGGACCAATAGAAATCGGACTTGTTATCGACCACATTGACGGTAATAAACTTAACAATAAACTTTCCAATCTGCGCGCGGTAACCCAGAGTGAAAATTCAAGATTTGGTAATAACCGTGGATTTCCTAATTATTCGAAGACTGTTAAATCAGTGAATCAAGCAACAGGTGAGGAAATCGCGTTTACATCGATGAATGCAGCAGCAAAACATTTCTTTATTGAACCACGATCAGTACAATTTGTGGCAGAAGGAAAATATAACGCAACATTTTCTTATGATGCTGATTCGTGGATCAAATTCTCCTATGTACCAATAATATTTGATTCGGAGAGTGACGAAGAATAATTGAATATCTCCGCAAAACAAAAAAAAAAGATTAATTTTGAAATTTTCCCTGGATTTTATTTATTTTTTTCGCCCATTTTTCCCACGGAGACAGATTTGGAAAATCTCACTTGCGATTTAAAAATCAGGAATCAGAGATTCTCACGATTTCACCAAAAGATTGATACTCACAGTTTCTCCTCGTATATCAAGTAAATTTCCTTTCTGATCCGTTAATTTGAAATTTATTCTTGACAAAAATCGATTATGACATCGCAGGTAAAACGGATTCATTGGCTCCTTGATTATCAAATAACCGGGAGATGCGCTAGGTGAAAATGAATACAATACAAATCCCTGATTCGCTTGATTCGACACTGACGAATCAACATTATAGCTACCCTCGACAACATCCGCGTGAAGATAAATCGCGATAACATCCGTTATATTAACGATACCCGGCGAGATATGTCGTCCAAGTTTGGAAGGATCATTGTTGTGTTTAAGAATCAATTCTGAATATATTTTTTTGGTCCATGAAGCATGTAATTTTGGAAATAAATCATCAATGGTATCAGTGACGGATTTTCTCATCGCATCAAAATCAGAATTGGGAAATTTGAAATTTGGCAGTGTTTCCTCGGTTAATTCAAATACTCTCATGAATTTTTGTTTTTCACCCGAGTTCTTGATCAACTCGAATTTGCTAATAGGAAGAACATAGTCGGCAATTGATATATCGTCGACTATCGCCCGAATAAACATATCATGATAATATTCAATATCATTCGCAAGTTGATTTAAAATTTTCACGTGCTTTATAATTTCGCTACATGAACCAGATTTATTTAGGATGCATTCATGAAATGATCCGCGCAATAAATTTAATTGTAATTCGTGTTCTTGAATAAACTCGTCTAGTGTTCTTCTTACCAAGATACCGTCTATGGGGGCTATTATCCTGTTAATGTGGGTAGCGTCGAAGATTTTCACATCTGGGGGGATTTTAGGAAGAGGCAACCATGAGAGAATTCTTTCGTTAATAAAAGTGAAAGCGAACATTACCAGGTTAAATTTGTGGTTATTCATGAGATTGATGGCGCTGTGGATCAGAGGTTTGTGTTTGATATCTCCATACCATCCTTCGTCGGTTGTAAAATCTTCCTTTTTTGGTTCCGGTATTTCTGGAAGGGTTTCATCATACCAACCTGGAATAATAACATCCGATTTCTTTGGTTCTGCTAGAGGTGCAACCTCGGGCCAACCTAATACGGTTCTAATCGACGATTGGTAAATATCAACAATATACGGCGATTTTACTTCGATGATCGATGACAATGTTGGATCATGTGAAGATATCTTTATTCCCGGATTAGCATCGCCGGTTATATTTGATATTCTAGTGGTAAACTCATTATTCAGCTGATCAATTTCGTAACTGCCCGTTGGTATACCAACAACGATCCAATCGGGAGTTCCATCGGGTTTATTTTTATTTGCAAAAACAAGTGAATTATTTGACATCAAATTACCGAATGATTTTGATCTAACATTTGGCCAGCTGTTGTAGACACGCAACTGTGTTAATGCAATTTCGCTAACGTTAATTGGTGTTGAGAAATTAATGCTAAACTCTGGTTTCGTTGAACTTAGCGATATTAACGTTGTTGTTGGCGGTGTCGTGTTTGTCACGATCTGGGCTAACTCGGACATTATTAATATTCATTTGTTCAATCTCCGAGTAAATACTAATCATTGAAGAAAATTCTAGATCGGATATAATACCATCGTTGAGACTCTCAGAAAGTAGCGATGATAACTTCGAGTACGCGTCACTGATCTTAGTTAGTTTACTTTTGTACGATGATAATTTTTCACTTGTGCACGAGGATATCTTTTTTGCGATGATATTAAGAACACCCGCGATTGCTGTTGTTGACGAGATTATTATTGTTGCTGCAATTGGCGCTATCATTGTTACCGCGGATAGAATTATTCCTGCACCAGCGACCACAGCAGATACCGCGTACACTGCAACGTCAATGATAACTAATTTGCGCTGGTATTTATTTATTTTTGTTTGATAATCGTCAAGTTGTTTTCGCAACGAATCCTGCCATGATCGCGCAAGATTATATCGATAATCCGATGCGTTCATATATAAATAATTCTCTATATAATTCTGGTGGTGCTTCGGATAAATATTCGAAAACTACAAAGAAATGAATTGGGGTTGTTATGGTTCTATCTGGTGGTACTAGTTCGGTATAAAATATTTGCCCTTCATCTAAGGGTGCAATAATAAAACCGGGATAATATTCAACGAAATTTGCATTACGGGTTTTTGCATTGAATTTTATCCTGGAGATAATATATATTCGATAAATACCCGTAATTGGCGCTTGAAGGAAAAATGGGTCAACCCCAGGTGTCCATATACCTTTATGTGTATTTACCACAAATGGTACACTACAGGTAACATTATTTGTTTCTACTTTTTTTGGTATCGAAATTCGCGATAATCCTTCAAGGTTCATTGACGATATTTTTGTGTTGATATCGTCAATTTCTTTACCTAATTGCTTTACGTCAGTGGCGTGACCAGTTTTATCGGCGGATTGATCAATTTTTGTTGTTGCAGCAAGAAGTTTCGTGTTTAAATCTCGAATTTTTTCGTCGTACGTTGATGTATCGACTTTTTGACGCGCTAATTCACGTACCGCGTTAATTTCATCGTTGATGGATTTTATTTGTCCTTGCATCACGTTAATCCCCTTGGTAAATTCAGGAACAACAACATTACCAAGTTTAATAATTTCCTCGTTGATTTTTTTGTTGAGATCGTCGATCGATGGTTTCTGACCCATCGAGATATTTACTTCGTTAATTTCGGCAAGAATATTAGTAATTTCCTCGTTGATTTTTTTTATTTTTTTGTTGAGATCGTCGATTGATGTTTTATCGATTTTCTGACTCATCGAGATATTTACTTCGTTAATTTCGGCAAGAATATTAGTAATTTCCTCGTTGATTTTTTTTATTTTCTCGCTAAGATCGTCATGTGATGCTTGATCGGCTTTTTTATCTGATGCGGAGGAAGTATCACTGGATGTTTTTATATTCTCGTCAAATTTTTTGCTAAATTTATCTAAAGCATCGTCAAGTTTTTTAAGGTCGTTATTTAGCCTATTAAGTCTTTTTGTCATTCTATCCTGAAGATCGTCGTGTAATGCTTTATCGGCCTTCAGGGGTAACTTTGCTATAATATCGGCGATATCAGCAATAGATTTTAATACCATCTCCGATTGGCGAGTAAACTGACTAATGTGATCGCGGTATTCGTCTCGCTTGATTATATCAGTTATTTTGACGTTGCTAGTTTGTAATCGCCCTTCTGCATTTTGAAATACAGCAACTTCACCAGGATCAACTTCTGACAACGATAAAAGATTGTTAATATCGCTCTTGGTTGCGAATTTTGATGTATCGATGTCGACTACGTCTTTTTTTTCTTTTCTGAAGAGAGATCTACCGTAAATGTCAACCATGATATTTATCTACGGTATATTCAAATAAAATTTTGCGATAAGGACGAGATGATTTTGAAATTGCATCAAGGACATTAATTGACTCCGGGCCGCATATTGGTGGATCTGCTAATGTTTGTGTTGGAAGTGTTGAATACCAAACCGGAAGTTTTAGTTTTGACACGTATTTGATAAATTCATTTGGCGGTGCTAATCCGTATGAGTCGAAGTAAATAACTTCGCGAGGATTAATCGCATACGCAACCCAGTGAGTGCCAGGACCGGAATTTTTATCGAGATTTATTATTCCTGTCTCGGTGGGATTTGGTTTATCTGGTAGTTGATCTCGCATAAATACGCCTCTGAAAAATTTTATTTTCTTTTTTTTTGCTTCACTTATTAAATCTAAATTTGAGGCTGGTAGGCTCGACTTAGACCGGATCCGTACGGGGGTCGTCTTAGGTAAAGGCCGGATCCTTGTTGCGTCTGCAGCACTTTTGCTAGAAGAGAGAAGGGGGAGATAAATCCTCCCTTTTTTTTACGATATCCTCTTCCAACGATTTTACTTCCTATTGCGGAACCTATCCCTCCAAGTGCACCTAATCCTAATGCTTTTCCACCTGCTATTAACGCGGGTATAAGCGCAGCCAATGGAAAAATACCACCTACTTTGATCATATCTCTGATTGCTCCTATTGAGAGATTCAGGCGAATACCAGTATTTGCTGATCTGGCTCTGGTGAAATGTCCGTGTTGATTTTTAGTTAACGATAGTTTGTTAGGTCCACCGTGAAGTTGATTACTTTTTAAGGTTAAACTTAAACCTCGTCGCGCTGTTGTTGCTGCATGAAGTTTTTTCACCTGACCGGGGGTCAGAGTTACGCTGACGTGATCGTATGGCATATTAATAATCACTTAATCTAAATTTAGAATTTATTACATGTTCTCTACGGGTGCATCGATAACTCTCATTCTACCACTGATGCCTTCCAGGAACATTGTTCTATCACTGAGAATTACTGCGAATACCTTATATAAATTATTTCCTGTTCGAATTCTAGCTTTGAAATGAATATCGACGACGGATTGCTTTATCAAATCGAGATGTTCCAAAGAAAAGTAATAAATAGGATAAAGTTTATTAAAATCTAGTTGTGATATTTGCAATCCAGTATCGATATTTTGATCGCGACCCATGAAACTTAACAATCGATGATATGCGCGAGCTGTCGAATAATTTTCAAAATTGATGGATATTTCCTCGGATGGCTCCTGTTGGCCATTTACTCTCAGTGACACGTTTGTTGCGTGAATATTATCGAATATCATGTGGCTATATAATTGATGATATCTTCGTGTATGCAAAAAAGCGACAAAGATATGACGTGGCGCAGAGGTACCTTGCTGCGATGCAATGCGCCAAGTAAAATCACCATCAATATCAGTAGTTGTGGAATCTGTTGTTGTTGTTAGCCATGACATGATAGATTTACCACCTTGATTCATAAATGATAATAATTTTTCTTCCACGATTAATGATGGAGTCATCGCTGGCATCCACAAGGTAAATTTTAGTAATCTTACCCTACCTCCATGATTCGTGGTATCATTTGCACCTACCACGTTCGTTTGGTAATTGATATCACCTTCTCGCCAAATAGCATCATTACTATCTGCTTTTCTAATAAATGTTACGGTATGCTTTGCTCCGTAAATAACTTTTCTAAAATGCCTGCAAAATCCAAATATATGAGATAACGGAATAGCACAAGAGAATTTTCTACGTATATCCCACAACATGGATTTTCTCGTGGCAAATCCAAGATTATAATCAGGATTAGTGCCGAGGGGAAGATCTTGGACAGTATTAATAAGGACTGGGTGGGCGGCGCGATCTCTAGGTTGTCCGATATCAAGCGGTCTATTATCGGGACGATCAGAATTATCTTTGGCAAACATCATACCCGGACCAGCTGATCTGGTAAAATCATCCGAGTATCTCGCTAGACCTATTATCGTTGTTGCTAAATCAACATCATTGGTAATTGACTCAATTTCTTTTCCATCAATCATGTAAGTGGCGCTCTTGAATAATGCCATAATACCGTTATTAACAAATCCGACTCTAAAATCTGCTCCATAGAGAGTAACGCCGTCATCTCTAGTAATTTCACCGGTAACTTCGATATATGCCTCAGATGGAAGAAAATATCTTGTTGTATCGTGAACTTGAATTTCCAGGCGATTATCAGTATTTGGTGTAACTGTGTCGTACGAGAAATACTGGAAATCTCGCACTGATGTATCCCTACCTACTGGTTCATCCATGTCAAATACTTCATTTGACACTTGTGAGAACATTTATTATTAATAATATCGTCTAAAACGAAGACCATCGCCTGAAACAAAACTTGTATTTGCTAGATTTGTCCTAGCAACATCCTGCGCTAGATTTGTCTTAGCAACTTCCTGCGCTAGATTTGTTATAGCAGCTTCCTGTGCTAGATCATTTATTTTTTTATTTGCCGCATCATTTATGGCCTTACTGACTTCAGGTGGCATTTCGCTGGTAATGGGTAATTTGACGGGTTGCTTTTTACGTACTAAACTTAATATTTTATCTTTGATAGCGTTGAAGCCTTTACTGGCCAAATTACCGATACCAGAAACAGCAGTTTCACCTATCTTTCCTATTGCTTTTAATCCTAGTTGTTTTACCATTGGTCCAATTTTAGGTATTACTCGCGTGACAAGACTTCCAATGATATCGCCAAATCCATTACCGTGAATATATTTGTATACTGGCAATCGAGAGTTTACTATGCGGACCTGATTAGGTCTGCGTTGATGTTTATGAATAATCATGTTATTTCAATTGTGTTGATTTAATCGATGAGTTCATCGACAAACTCCTTGTAAATGTGAGAATCGATGATACCACCACGGAATAATCGCTGACAAATATCTGATGCTTCGTTGACTATCTCACGGGAATTATTTCCGGCTCGTTTTCCTCCGATTAATACTTCAAGGCGAGATACATCATTGACAACACTGTCGGGACAAACTGAATATCCA
>JAPYKE020000326.1:357500-387500 GCA_028554795.2 Sinohyriopsis cumingii | reverse complement strand
TCCAAAGGGACTACATAGAGCCATATGTGCCAGTTCATTATTTACGGCAGATCTGGGTGTGTGTAACTTATAGTCATATTTGACTTATACGCAGGTTACTATAGTACTATCTAATTTGTCGTAAACAGGGTCGTACAGAAAGTGTTTGGACTTTATCTGTATGACAAGATTTATTTTAAAAAAATAACTTCAGATGAAGAAATAGAATTGCTCATAACAACATCGTCTTGATTTCTTATAATATCGGTTAGTCGTCAATTTTTCGACACATCTGCGTTGTATTTGCTAAAGCAAAAAGTATGTATACCTTTAATCATTTCCCTGAAAAATACCTAGGTTTTTGTCTACATGCAAAAGTGAATGTATGTATGCACGTATGTATGTATGTATGTATGTATGTATGTATGTATGTATGTATGTATGTATGTATGCATGTATGTATGTAACAATGTATGTATGCACGTATGTACGTATGTATGAATGTATGTATCTATGTATCTATGTATGAATGTGTGTGTGTGTGTGAGAGAGAGAGTGAGCGTCTATGTATGCATGCATGCATGCATGCATGCATGCATGCATGTATGTATGTATGCATGTGTGTATGCACGGATGCATGTATGCATATATTAATGCATGTATGTCTGTATGAATGTATGTATGTATGTATGCATGCATGTATGTATGTAACAATGTATGTATGCATGTATGCATGTACGTATGTATGAATGTATGTATCTGTGTATCTATGCATCTATGTATTAATGTGCGGGTTTGTGTGTGAGAGAGAGAGTGAGCGTGTATGTATGTATGTATGTATGTATGTATGCATGCATGCATGCATGCATGTATGTATGTATGTATGCATGTATGTATGTATGTATGTATGTATGTATGTATGTATGTATGTATGCATGTGTGTATGCATGCATACATGTATGCACATATAAATGCATGCATGCATGTATGCATATATCAATGCATGTCTGTATGTATGTATGTATGTATGTATGTATGTATGTATGTATGTATGCATGCATGTTTGCATGCATGCATGCATGCATGCATGTATGTATGTATGTACGTATGTATCTATCTATGTATGTATGTATCTATGTATGTACCTATGTATCTATGTATGTATCTATGTATCTATGTATGTATGTGTGGATGTGTGTGAGAGAGAGTGAGCGTGCATGTATGTATGTATGTATGTATGCATGCATGCTTGCATGCATGCATGCATGCATGCATGTATGTATGTATGTATGTATGTATGTATGTATGTACGTATGTATCTATCTATGTATGTATGTATCTATGTATGTACCTATGTATCTATGTATGTATCTATGTATCTATGTATGTATGTGTGGGTGTGTGTGAGAGAGAGTGAGCGTGCATGTATGTATGTATGTATGTATGCATGTATGCATGCATGTGTGTATGCATGCATACATGTATGCATATATGAATGCATGTATGTATGTATGTATGTATGTATATATATATATATATATATATATATATATATATATATATATATATATATATATATATCTATCTATCTATCTATCTATATATATATATATATATATATATATATATATATATATATATATATATATATATATATATATATATGTGTATTTATGCATGTATGCATGGATGGATGGATGGATGGATGCATGCATGCATGCATGCATGCATGCATGCATGTATGTATGTATGTATGTATGTATGTATGTATGTATGTATATATATATATATATATATATATATATATATATATATATATAGATATGTATTTATGTATGTATGCATGCATGGATGGATGGATGGATGGATGGATGTGTGCATGCATGGATGGATGGATGCATGTATGTATGTATGTATGTATGTATATGTATGCATGTATGTATATATGTATGTATTTGTGGTTGTATTTGTGGGAGAGAGAGAGAGATTGAGCTTGCATATATGTATCTATATATGTATGTATGTATGGCTGAGTGACTGACTTTCTTTACTTCCTCTTCAGAAGAGATTTCATTCAGTTAATTTCTCGTTAATAGAGGAAATATAGGAACATAGCTTGACATCAGTGGACTTACATTGCACTATATATATATATATATATATATATATATATATATATATATATATATATAGAGAGAGAGAGAGAGAGAGAGAGAGAGAGAGAGACATACATATATGCACAAACATATATATGAGTACATATACACATCTACACACATAGATACACATATATATAAACACATATTCATACACACATACATGCATACATGCACACACACACACACATATATATATATATACATACACACATATACATATACACACATATACACAAATATAAACATATGTAAACACATACACATACATACATACATACATACATGCACATACATACACATATGCACATACACACATACACATATGCACATACACACATATATGCATATACATATATACATACATATACATACACATGCATGCATGCTTGCATGCATGCATGTATGTATGCAGAGAGCGTGCGTGCGTGCATTCCTGCATGCATATTTATATATGTATATATGTAGTTCTCGGCTGTGCGTTTATTCAATTTGCTATATAAAAGCATGTTATGCCATTAAAAAACATGGAAAACCCTGGAAAACTGCGGGGAAATGAAATAATTTTCAGACTTTGGCATGGACACCCTGGACAGTGTGCAAAATAAAGCTGTACATACAAGGAAAACATTAAACCGTTTGGACTTTGATTCCAGTCAGACACGTGATGAATTGGGCAGTGTATGATGAGAACGCACACATTCATTCTGAAAAGATTTTGTTAAATGGGACTATGCTCAAATAAAACTTTCGTTTAGGCACAGTCCCGTCTGAATGTTTTAGGCAAATTATTTGTGGCGTTTAGGTGGATGCTATATTGACTCCACTTAAGCACATCATTTCATACGGGTATTAGGCAGACCAGCAATACAGCAAGGTTGACAGACTTAATCCATCTAATAGTTAAGCTTATTATTTCTCATATTCTGCAACGGATACTGCTAGACAGAAAAGTTATGATTGTCCAGTTTAGTTTCATACTAAGTTTGGACTTTGAACTTTGTCAAAATAGCTCTTAGCATAGATTAGTCTTTGAATTTGTTGCTAGTGGAAATAGTATTTTAGATGTTTACTTTATAAATAAAGTTAGTTTTTGCTTACTATTAAAACATGCTTTACAAAAATCATGCTCTAATGTGAATGTGATTAACATTTTAGTGAAATCGCAATGAAATTGTAGTGACATTCAACTGAATATCCTTCTTATCAACTTAAGGTAATTCACACTGAGGTTCTGGCTAAATTTCTGGAAAATATCGGTGACATTTTGTGGTTAAGTTTCACTGATCGTCACAACTTCACTATGCTTGAGGATTTGTTATTTAAATTTCACTGAGATTTACGTATGGAAAAAAGGTTTATTTTGCATTTGTCATATTATTGACATTTTATGCAATACGAAATATTACTTTAGTGATTTGAAAACGAACCGTTACTTATTATAATATAGTTGTGATGTTTCTTCTAAAATTTCAATGATTTAAGCAACATTTGTATTAACTGTTACTGATAGATATAATATGATTGTTAATTTTGGAAACGGTGACTTCTTTCCACATCTTACCTTGTTATTTTGTCGTTCTCATTTTATATTTAAATGCTGTATAACCGCCTTTAAACATGATTGATTTCTCGTTTTCCGTTTCAAAACAGAATTTCTTTTTTATCTTGACCTGTTTCTGATTTTTCTCGATATGTAATTTTTTGTTTCGTCTCCGAAACTGTTTCTAAAGCATTCTGATTGGTTAAAAGTTTATACTCGTGCAATGAATCTTCGGGTAACAAAACAGATGGGAATTTGCATGCTTGCCAGCAAGGCATTTCGAAATTTCGAGCGGGATACGATTTTGAATAACCAATTGAAAAACGTGCGGTCGTTAGACGGTTTTGATTGGTCAATTTATTTGAAAAATGAACGCAAGTACTAGCATGTTTCGATTTGTGTAAAAAAGGTTTGACATATAATTATGATCTTTACATTTGCGGTTAACAAGCTAAATTTTGCGTCTATTTGAACAAGGAAGATTTCGAAGTTATATTAATCCTAGCTAATTCATTTACGGAATTAAATGAGTGACAACGTATAGGTCACTGATGGGGAATTGTTGACATTATTGCCAGATAACCGTGTCTATCAAATGTAATCGTATATTTGCGATTTTGTCTTGTTGCACAAGTGGAATCATCCTTCAATGCCGTGGTATTTTTGTTTATATTGTCAACATATGCTAGTTGAGTTTAATTCAAGAGTAAAGTTAGAGTAATTATATCATGATTAACCTTTGACACTGCTGCTTATGGAAGAAGGACTTATTCAAGCCACCACACTATCATCATATGTTATATCTTCGAAAGTCATGTATTCATCACATATCTTACTATGTCATATAATTATAACAGCTGTATAATTTTGTGTCACATACACTAAAATATAACCCTGGTTAAATAAATCAGTTTCTTTTAATATCCATTGTTTACATAAACCCTAATAAAATGTCAGTGACAACTTATTGAAACTTAAAAAACTTATTCGTAATGGTCTAAACTTTGCTGATATGTCACCAAAATTTCAAAGAACTTTCACCAACCTATGAATGAAGTGTTGATGAGATCTCTCCAAGTGAAATTTTGGCCAATTTATTGGTGAAAAATTACCAGAAACTCATAGAAAATAATGGTAGCAAATCTGTGAAATCTTACAAATATTTCAGAGAAATATATGTGAATTCTCTCGAAAATTCCAATTACAGTTTTGGTCAATTTGGTGTGTGAAATCTCACTAAACGTTCAGTGAAATGAAAAAGACCTGAATGATGTCATTACCGAATATATGTTCTATGCAAGAAAGAAGATGAGGTCAAGATAAACTTAATTCTTCTTTGATAACGAACCGCTCCGGTGGCCTAGTGGTTAGAGCGTCCGCCTCGGATGCGGGAGGTCGTGGGTTCGATCCCCGGATGATTCATACCAAAGACTTACAAAAATGGTACTAACAGCTGCCTCGCTTGGCGTTCAGCATTAAGAGGTTAGTGTTAGGACTGGTCGGCCTGGTGTCAAGATAATGTGACTGGGTAGGATATCATGCTACATGGCTGCGGCATGATGCCCCAGTGCTGGACATCACTATAAACTGCCACATTGCAGACATCGTAGCGATATGACTGAAAAATTGTTAAAGCTACGTTAAAAATCAAAATCACATCACATCACACACATCTTTGATAACGTAAGTAAAATAATGTATAATCAATTTTAAAATGTATTGTGATTTTTTATCATTGATTCCCAATAATTTGTGTGCTTAGTATAGATCGGAAGCAAATTTTGTTAGGAGGTTTTTTTTTTTATGTGGACAAAGTATGCAACATGTCTGTAGACGGAAGCCTCGAATGTTTTAGGTGGAAATCTCAGACGTGATTATTTTCAGCTGGATTTTCCCCCCGTCGGTAATCTTAGAAGAATTTGTTTTGCTTCTTTCAGCGGAATCGTGGGTAACCTCATCTGCATAATTAGCCTATAATTCATCCAGATATTTTCCTAAGTTGTATTTCAGGCATACATCTTAGACGGATTCTTTCTATTTACGTGAAATCTTTGATCAACTAGTTCGCTTATTTCGCGTTAACCTCCGCCTAGAATCCACCTCAATTTTGCTTGAAATTCGCCTAAGCTCAATTAAAATGAACAATTTGGGTTTATACAGAAAACAATATAACAACTCGTCTGAAATATGCCGTAGGTATGTTGTGTATGGAATTTCAGACGGATTTGTATTTCCGGCAGTAATCTTAGACGGATTCTTTATATTTACCAGGTTATACACTGTTGATAATGTATATATGCAATATATACAATGTCCATAGACACTGTCGATAATGTCCATGGACACTATTAATAATATCGATTGGAACTATATCAATAATTCATATGGGCAATCTTAATAATAACCGTGGGCAATATCAATGATGTCCATGGACCCTGTCAATAATGTATACAGGCCCTATCAACAATATCCATGGGTACTGTCAATAATGCCAATGGGCACTATCAAAAATGTCCATTAATGCCCACTGGTAATACCACAACTGTCCATCGAGACTCTTAATAATCATCTGTGGGCACTATTGATAATGTAAATTGGCGATATCACTAATATCCATGGATACTGTCAATACCGCCATGAACAACATCGATGATGTCTATGGTCACTGTCAATAATGTATACAGGCCCTAGCAACAATGCCCATGGGCACTGTCAAAATATTGCCAATGAGCACTATAAAAAATGTTCATTAATACCATCAGTAATGCCCATGGGCTGTACCAAAAGTGTCCATGGACACTGTTAATAATCATTTGTGGGCACTATTGATAATGTAAATGGGCACTATCAATAATGTCCATGGGTCTTATCAATAATGTTTAGAGGCCTTATCATCAATGTTCATTGGTACTGTCAATAATGTCCATGGGCAATATCATAACTGTCCATTAATAATAACAGTAATTCCCATAGGCAGTATCAATAATGTCCATATACACTGTTAATAATATCCATGGCCACTATCAATAATATCCATGGGAACTATCAATAATGTCCACTTAAACTATCCCAAAGCACTATATTGGATGGTCATAGGCAAAATCAATAATGTCCATAGGCACTACCATTAACGTCAATGGGTATTGTCACTAATATATATATAAGCATTATATATATAATGTCCAAACTATCAATGATGTCCATGGGTACTATCAATAAAGTGTATGGGTAATATCAATAATGTTCATCGGTATTATCGTTAACATCCGTGGGATGTATCAACATTGTCCATGGGCGCTATCATTGATATCAACGGAGCATTATGACACTATTGAAAGTGTCTTTTACACAACCAATATGCATGCTTTCCACATACCTAAATGTGGGTTATCACAAATGATTTCAATTGTTAACCCAATATTTTACTCATGTTGTTGTTGTTTTCTTTTATTATCGTCTAATTTCTGAAATAGACATTTTATTGATAATAAGTAATAGTTTATGGATTTAATACATGACTAACATTTAATGATATAATAAACCGACAACAGGATACCAATTAAAACTTGTCATAATGCCTTTCAATTTAAGTCGATAGTGGTGTAATTCCCTAGGAACATTCAATAGTCTGCAAACACTGGAGTTTTTTTTTCAATATGTCTTATACACTCATATTATGTAAACGGTAGACTACCCATTAGTAAATCAGTATATAAATCAAAAGTATTTACAATGCTTATCCTTGTAAGATGTTTATTCTTTTCATTTTAAATTTATTTGAATAACCACTATAAACATAACTGACTTTTCGCGTTGATTAAACAGGAAGAATTCTGAGATGACACAGTATCAAGTACTATTCATTTTGTAGAATACATATTCAGACCAACAGCAATAAAAACAATACATGCACGAACAAGCAAGAGCGTCATCTTTCTTTAAGTAAACTGCTCAATACATAAGAACATTTGTCATGGACTGATTAAGAAAAGTGATGACATTAAAGGAGTAAGAGATGATTATACACTTCAAGAAAGAAGCCGCAGGACCTTTCTTGGCCATACTATTATAGACTCTATAATAGTACTGATTTGTTTTCGGAATGGCATTACAATGTAGTACATCATATACGATACAGATTATTACATTATGTCATTAAATGAATGAAATGATACATTAGTATGCTACAAATTGACAGTAAGTTGCAGCTAAACTAAATACAAAATTACACACAAAGATAGAAGTACATAAAATGTATTGCATCCAGCTTACTCACTGCAACGGAGATGAAACTTCTTATGAAAACTGAACAAAAACACATAAAATGTTGTTATCAGATCATACATCACTTCTTGATGCCATTTAATCACAGAGAAATTAAGAAAAAACAAATAATTGTCAAAAATAGTATGATTCATTAATAAAACCAACACTATTTAAAAACATACTAATACGACTTAAAAAAAAAACCCAACCCCCCCCAAAAAAAAAAAAACATGATTTCACAAATAAAGTTAAAATGGACAGACATTTTTGAACACCGCCCTTCCGCCTCTGTCTCTCTGTATGTTCAACATTTTCAACAAGGTGAATGAACACCTTATAAAATGTCCCTAACAAATAAAACGAATATGTAAATACAAACAGAAACAAAACTTAAACACCCCCCAAGCATTTCATAAAAGAATATTGTTTTTATATTTGTTTGGCGAATAACCATGATGTATTATATCAGCTGAAAATAAATGTCAAATGCATATGGTACCTTTGGTATAATATTTGACTTGATATCATCAAAAATAAATCGAAAACTTTCATTTATACATCATGAAGTGGACAAATAATAGATCAACTATTTTGTTTACTTCCTATGATGTGGCCCGGAGTGGTCCAGTGGTCTAAAGCGCTCTCCGTTACGGATCACTGCCATCTCACATCTGTCTGTGTGGGTTCGAGTCTCGGATTCAGCCTATGTGGGTATGTGAGAAAGCTTGCCAGTACCTTCTCGTGGGTCGTTGGTTTTTTCCGGGGTGTTCCCGGGTTCTTCCTCCACCATTAATACTGGCTGCCATGTATAGCCTATCGTGTGCTGAAAAATGGCGTTAAGCTCCACAACAACAACAACTTCATATGATATGGAGAAAATACAGAGTCCAAAAAAGTGATTCATTTAATGATCGGTAATAATGGTAGTACGCATATAACTAGATCTGTACACATTGCAGTGCGTTTTCTCTAAATGGGCTTGATATCTCTCACCAATCTAATTAAGCTCATTGAAATAGTTTAAGAAGTAAGCCCAACAAATTCCTTCTTAATATATACTAATATCCAGTCTGGCCAAATTTCAGTCATAACGCAGTTATACTGCATAATGATCATGTAGTAGATAACGACCTCGTTCATGTGATTGGACTTTTTATTATCAAGCTCATGTGGCAAATGCAGAGATAACCTACATACTACATTATGTTTTCATATTCAAACTTGATAGTGAGATGAAAGGGAAAGTTTTCCATTCCCCTGGAAAAAAAAGTGTTTCTTTGGGGACATTCCATATAAAATGAGGATTAGTACTTTTCGACAAGGTCTTAACAAATTTGGAGACTGTACTAATGTAATATCTGTATATCATTACGCAGGGGAATTTAAGCTACAATATAGAAATATTATGATTGATAATATTAGTGTATAATAAATAATTTATATTTGTAATTAACATTTACGATAACGATTATATAAAAAGCACTACCTTAATTTGTTTAATGTATGTACCTATAAATTTGCACTCTCATATCCAGTCACCCGTATTATCCGGTAGGCATACCTCCACTAATTTCCGTTTTCAGCTGGTTAGTAAAGATTTTCGAATTCTGACACACACTTTACGTCACCTATAACATTTAGCAGACGGGCCTAATTAAATAATATTTTAGGGTTTAATCCACTCACATAAACAAAAGCACATTTCTAAAATCACTAAAATGGCTAAGTCCGGGAGCAAGAAATGCACGTCCTGTATAACCTGGCCACAATGAAACCATACCAATAATGTTGCGAAAAAGTAAGCTCATACAATACATGTATACCTACATTATGAGGACATTATATTATTGAAATGGCATATGAACGGTGTCATCACCTTTGTACTAAGCGAGAATGTAACATATTAACTTGCATTAGGTTTTCATGAAGTAGGAAATACAGTTTTATAACACTAATACTACTACTACTACTACTATTACTACTACTAATAATTAGGATTTTGTATAGCGCCTTATCTTTAGAAGCTCCAAGCGCTTTACAACATTAGACAACACCTGTAAGATAAGAAACATAATAATATTATTACAAAAACAACCAACACAAAATTCGAAAAACATTAAAAAACAAAAAACATGCTGAGAATATTTCAGGTAGGAAACATTATTAGGACTTTAAGTTTGTTCTTGCAGTCGAAATAAGTAAGTTTTGAGAGCCCTCTTGAATGTGATCACTGTGTCTTTGTGCCTAAGTTCAGTGGGCAATTCTTTCCGCGTTGCTTGGCCCTGGCATGAAAAAGAACGCTGTCCATATGACTTTGTTTTCATAGTGGAATAATGAGTATAAGATTGTCTGAAGAGGAGCGTAAGTATCTTGCTGGTGTGTACATATGGGTGAGGTCAGATTGGTATGTTGGACTAGAGTCCGACAGTGAAATATAGCACAGAGACCAAATTTTGTTTTTGATTCTTGATTGAATGGATAGCCAGTGTAGGGTACAGAGCAGCGGGGAGGTGTGCTCTGATCGTGGTACCCTAAGTATGATCCGAACAGCTGTGTTTTGAACTTTTTGAAGTTTCTGGAGTAGATATTGAGATGAACCAGACAGAACTGAGTTACAATAGTCCAGTCTTGAAAGTACTAATGAACACACAAGTGTTTCAGGGGCATCAACTGAAAGATATTTGCGAATTGAGCTGATGCGTCTCAGCTCAAGATATGCAGCCTTGCATATGTTCATGACATGTTGGTGCAATGTGAGAGTACTGTCCAGAGTAACACCTATGTTTCGTACTGATTGTGTGAATTTAATGTTGGCGTTGCTGATATTTATTGTTTGAGGTAAAGGATGTGAATGAGAAAGTCTGTGTGTTGTGATCCGAATGGCCTCAGTTTTATCATCATTCATCTGCAGCTTGTTACAAGTCATCCATGATTTCACATCAGAAATGCACCTCTCTACACCTTGGATGGTAGCATCAACTTCAGTTGGGTGGCTAGATTTGTATATTTGTTTGTCATCAGCGTACAATTGGTGAGACATTGGATGATGATCTATAACACTTGAGAGCGACTGAGTGTACAGAATGAAGAGAACAGGTTCAAAAACAGACCCCTGTGGAACACCACAACATAGTTCAACTGGGCTGAAGTGTATTCCAGTTGCATATACAATTTGTGTCATGTTGACCAAGTGTGACCTGAACCACAGTAAGGCTGTATCATAAATGCCCAACACTTGCTGGAGACGGTGAAGTAATATATCATGGTCTATTGTGTCAAATGCTGCAGACAAATCAAGGAGCGCTAGGACTGTAATCTTTCCGCTATCAAACGCAGAGAGAATGCCATTAACTACTTTTAGAAGAGTTGTTTCAGTACTGTGGCAAGGGCGATATGCAGATTGTACATTGCTAAAAAGACTATTTGAATTTAGATGAGATACAAGCTGGAATAGAACAACCATTTCTAAGATTTTTGAAATGAATGGGAGATTATAAACTGGGCGGTAGTTCTTTAAATCGTTATGGTCTAGTGTTGGTTTCTTCAGCACAGGCTTTACAATGGCAATTTTGAAAAATGATGGGAATTCCCCAGATGAGAGAGAGGTATTAATAAAATCAGTTAGTGAAGGCAATACTGGATCAAAGCACTCAAGCAGCAGTGATGTTGGAATTGGATCAAGTTCACATAACTTTTGTGCACTCTTCATCACGATTGTACGTACGAAATCCATAGTGACAGGTTCACATGCTGCAAATGGTTGCCGCTCTAATTCTGTATCCCAACTGTATGGTAAGGACGAGTCAATTGAAACTGTGGTGTCAAGCTGATCTCAAATGGTTTGTCCTTTGTCACGGAAGTAATTTGCAAACATGCCCGGAAGGTCGACTGGAGAGAAGGTAGTTGGAAGTGGTGTTGGTTTGTTCCTTGACATTAGCTTGTTAGTAATCTCGAAGAGCTCTTTGCAGCTGGAACTTTCCATGATCTTAATAGTGTAGCTATATGGCTATGCTGCCTTCCTCAGTGCACATATTGTTCATTCATTGGTTATAATCACAAAACTGATGGTCATTATATTCACTTAACATAAAGGTGTTCAATATAACGTGCTCATTTTGTGTGTATTTAATGTAAAACGTTTGTTTACAAATAATTCCAAGAAAATGACATAGGTATAATTGAATGGAGCTTATTTACTTCATAATTATAAAGGTTTTATTAAATGGATATATATATATATATATATATATATATATATATATATATATATATAATGCAATACACGCCCCACAATATTAAAAATAAGTCAAATATATGGGTTGTATTATAAAACGAAAAGGAAGTTACATCTTATTTGGAATAAAGCTTTCCAGGACTGTGCATCAAAATGAACGTTATTCCTAATGTGAAGAACTAACATTGCTTCAAGGCAACCACTTCCATTGATCTTTCCATGAAAGAAGAACATCTCATGATTATGCCGTAATGTGCCTATAATATTTAGATATATACCCCCATAAATGAACCATCTATTTTGAAAAGTGGCGATATGTTCTAATTTTATTTTTGTTTATTTTTATTGGCGTAGAAAAAGCTATTAAAAATAATTGCAATCATTCCCATTTATATATAATTACTGAAGAACTGGAATAAAGTGCTGATAATAATCAAATGCTGATCAAAAACACTTTTAGTTTGTTGCAAACGTTTGGGTATATGCTGTTTATTGCATTAGTCATGAATAATTTTCAGATTGTGTTATTCTTACACTTATAATTTTACCGTATCATATTTTGCATGCGTTTACGTGGTAATAGTCATACCAAGGCGCTAGTGAAGCAACAGCTTTGATACTCGAAATTTAGGCCTACAATGTATGACGTCTGACATTATATTTATGATGTTTGGGTCGACCAAAACAAGATGACTATCAGTGTACACGACTCTTACTTACATTGTAGTACAATCCGATACATCTCTGACCCTATACACATATATTTTGACATTTCTTCTGAGGTCTAGTGTTATTGTTGGAATTCGCCGACACCATTGTATGTCGTCATAATGTAGCCGCTTAATGGCCGTCTTACAAACTTGAAGGTCGTTTCATCGATATAGAGCTGCATACAATCGATAGTAATATGATCTTTTATTTCGAGAAATGCCGAGTATCATCCGTTATTTCTTGAATTCGCTAACAAACGAGAAGAAACTACAACTTTCATGATTTTTGACCTAGAACTTACTATTTGCATTCACATGACTACACAAATTTCGCAAGCGACATGTCATATACATCAGATCTCAGATAGTCAAGCGACATCAATAATAAACCATTCCCAAAGTTTTTGTTACATGTACTTCAAAATAGTTAATAAAGATATTTATTCTGAGAACAACGACCAGAAACCCGTCGGAACCTCATCAAGCTAGAGATAATAAGATTCACAAAGTAATTAGCACAAGTTTATTTCGGTATCACGTGATTACCGTATTGGTCTGTTTACTATACTAGCAGAATATTGCTTTCTCCAAGTTGCTGCAACATTTGCATACTTCTGGTCAGAACATTCAGAAAAAGATTTCGAGAAGTTTATATTCTTTCATTATTCGATAAAGACAACCTGATATTCATTTATGTTAAGTTTTGTTCCTACAACAACATGGTTTATTGCTAATATAACGTGCCTACCCTAACCAGTGCAATAATAAACAATTTTTTCAATTTTTTTTTTTTTTTTTTTTGGGGGGGGAGGTAGCTAACTAATAGTCTTAGATCTGTAGATATAGTTTGATTTTCTCGACGCTATCATCCATATGTTGTTGTCTCCTTCGCAACTTTTTGAATGCTGTGAATGCTTCCTCCCTGCCCCAAGGTAGAGAACCATGATTTACACCTAAACCTGAATTAACTGTACTTAGAAAAATTAACATAAGTGTGTCAAATCATGTAAATTTTTCACACTCAGTACTATTTTAAAATTATTTAAACCGGTCAAGACTATACCAAGTGGCATTTAAATAGGACAATCTAAATATAGTATAGACATTCATGAGTTTGACTTGACAAGTAAAGAGTCATACATTTTGAAAGAAATGTATGATAAGATAGATAAGACTCAGTGGCGGCGCGGAAGGTGTGTGGGAAGGGTAAATTCCTGGATGGTTTTTCTTCACAGTACTGTATTTCTTTTTAAACAGCAATCACGTGTCTTTTGGGATGTGTTTTAATTTACTCCTGAATGTATGATAAAACAAAATGAACCAGCCATGCCTATATAAATAATGTTATTGTTTTGACAAATCTTCCAACCTATGATGTGTTAAACGTGACTTACCTGATTGTACATAATATCGTTAAAGAGTTAAATTATTACACGTGAACGGTGTGTGAGATATAGTTAGTATGCTGCTCCTCCCACGAACAAATTTGACCTACAGTAAATTAGGATTTGTGGAAAGGTTTGAACATTTAATGATTAAGTGTTTGGAAAGGACGAAATTCAACTCTGCATTTATTATTACCATATAATGTCATTTGATGGAGAGAAACAGAAACACACAACGATTCTGCTTTTTAATACGAAGACATTTAGTTATGGTAAGTCAGTGTGGCCAATACAAATGTACAAATTCAAGAAAACAAACCCACACAATTGCTATTGCGTAAATTGTATATCTGTTTTCAACAGAAATGGATGGAGCTGAAAGGGACATTTCCAAATATCCCTCTGTAAAATACTGAACAGAGAGAAAGAGAGAGAGAGTCCATACTTATCCTCACAATCCGAATGGCACTTTTCAGAGCTCGCAGTAATAGATAAAATGTTTGAAAGAACATGCTGGCTCAAATTATTACTGGAGTGTCAAAATCATATTATAATAAAATGTGTGTGAGTTTAAATAACGTATTCAACAAATCAAGCTCACTAATAACAAAGAACAAATATAAACAATATTGTTAATAAAATCACATAGTTTAATGTTTCTTTCCTTTTTGAAGAGTTTATTTCCTTGTTACACCATATGCGCAAACACGTTATAAGATTCAACAGGACAGTACGTTTACATATAAAATATTTTTTCACAAGAGAACGTGTCGTATATGTGGAAGATCTAATTACAGAAATTTATGTGACTACATATATTCGGGGTCACAATCGTTATACTTGACATGATCTCACAACACACGGGGTGGTGGGGGATTTGTGGGGCTGGAGATTAGAGGAACTTCGTCGGGCAATTCATTTGAAATCTTACATAATATATGTTGTTGTTGTTGCAGCTGTTGTTTTGGGGTTTAACGCCATTTTTCAGCACAGTGTAGGCTATACATGGATACCAGTATTAACGGTGGAGGAAGAACTCGAGAAAACCACGGAAAGAACAACCGACCCACGAGACGCTACTGCCAATGTTTCTCACGTAGCCCTATTGGACATACAACACAATTAATTGTACTATATGTTCTCTACATTTGTTTCTCAGTACCGACCTTTCCACTGTGTAAGAATCAATGCAACTCATATGTTAATCTAAAATACCTTCGAAGATGACTTCACGGTGAAGTTCTTGTCAAATGTTGATCTGCTGGAGGGTCAACGTATCAACAGGTAAACATAACACAGATTTCACTTCCGGATCATCACCAAGGGCGTATTACTCACTGTGCAATGTCACAGAAATACACACAGGCAACAACACCATGAGCTCATATTATCAAGAATAAATATTTACCTTTAAATCCCTACTAACAATGCATAAATAAAACTCTTCGATCACCAACAAAATAAGAGAGGAAAACATGTTCTAAAACTTGACTAGAACTACATTCGTTTGTACTGAACTGACAGGCCCCATGTTTTACGCCAATTTTAGTTTAACTGTTATAGTTGCATGTTATACCAATTTAAACTTCATAATTGAAGTCTTTTTGAATTTCCTTGCCAAGCAAACATGTGACAACTGTCAGAAGGTATGTAGTGCTGGTGTTCCACAGGGTGGAAGACCTGACCCAATTGCTCTTGAGAAACCAAAACTAAATTTGCTAAATCTTCCTTGCTTATAGGTAATTTTCAATGCAGTAAAAACCTAATTGTAATACAAGATAAGCCCTGTCTGAAAATGTGTTTGAAAGTTACAAAAATTGATAAATTAATTTTAGTAAACATATAACATATATATATGCTAACAATTACATGTATGTATGCAAAACCCGTTGCAACGCGATGCTCAGGGTCAAAATAATAATACCGCATATAAGCGGGATTGCTTTGACATATTCTTAAGAAGAACATTCCCATATAAACTATGCATCGAAAGTTCGAAGTCCTTAGTTTCAACTAACCCATTGATAATAGATGGTTTATTTTGTTCGCTATGTTTCACCATATATCATATATGTTGTGCTAACAAATATAACACTGCAATATGTTTTGCAAAATATCAGACGTTATAGCAACATTAAACACATTGTTTGGATCAAAAACTCACCTTAAATTAAAAAATGGGATCATTGCTGCCACAGCGTAATAAGCGGAATAGTATTATAGTCATTCGCGTTTTACTGTGATGGATGCTTAATCATGAGTGAATATGGGTTCGTGTGTGAAGGCAAGGCGATGTGCACTGTTTACCTCCGGAATCTGTTCAAATCCCCTGAGAGTAAGAATTTCAAATTTTCCAATCTGTATGACAGTATTATTTGTATTAAAATATTAATTATGCCTAGTATGATCAAGCATTCTTCTCTAGAATCCATGGATAGCACTTTCCCTTATGCATGGTGTATATTTACAATTCTCTATCATTCAGCATATGTACCTTGATTTGTTTCATAGAAATCCAAAATGACTGGGTAGATATATGACAATAAATTACTAAATCGTCATGATAGTGTGCGTGATAAATACGAATGCATATACCATCAACTTAGTAGCACCAGCTGTGTATATATATATATATATATATATATATATATATATATATATATATATATATATATATATATATATATGGATAGATAGATATATAGACAAACAGATAGACAGTCAGATAGACATAGAGATAGTGAGATGGAGAGAGTGTGATTGAGAGAGGAAGTTGAGAACGAAATGGTGATTCCACCTTGTTTGATTTCACTGGTTTAATCAGCATTTAATTGTTTACATTCACCGTGTACTGATGAACCCACATGATATTTACGCTTGACAGCTTGCTAAGACTTTGTAATTTAAAACGTTTTATTTATCAACACATAAAATGGTCGAAATATGTACGGGTGCATAAAGGCAGAGAGCATAGGTTTAAACTCAATTCGATTTGTTCGACTTCTTTTCGTGCACAAAATACACATCAAAATGATGGAAGTGAGAAGAAAAAAAAATAAAGTCACTGTACAAAATGTTTGCTTACGAAGATCTATTGCCCAACGGATTCTAGGCAATGTTCTTAGAGTCTCTACACCTGGCACAGTCAAACAGGGGTTCTCCTGATATGACCTTTCGTGTGCGTCCATGTCGATGTCCTGTCCTGAATGAAGTGGTTTTCCTCAGTGCCGGGTTCTTCTTCTGGCACTGTGGCTAACACATGTTTAAGCGTTTTTTTATATTATTATTCACTGAACCTATTAAATATTGGGCACAGTTTGCCGCTTTGTTAGTCCAAGCCTTGAAACCAAAACATCTCCATTCACGTTCATCTTGCCAGTCAGGGTTTAAGTCATAAGCTAGACACACGTATTTGTAAACATCTTCAGTGACTAAAAGTTGACGAATCATTTTCTGTAGAGGAGATGAAAGCGCAAGGCTTTTAGCAGAATGTGTCTTACCTGTACATTTAAATGTACCATCCTCATGTTTTAGTAGGTGCTGTGAGGTTCAGATTGTAAAAAGCCCACAATGGTAAACGAAATCAAAGAAAGGAGGTCACCAAGACACACACCACACGACTACCCAAAATCAATGGATAAAGTGCTGTTAATGTTCAAAAAGTCTAAATAGTTAATTGATTTCCTTCCTCGCTGATTGTTGTATCGCTAATGATTAAGGTCGTGACATGGCAATATGTTGTATACCTTTTGTGTTGAAGGTAATAAACGTACCTTTTGAATAAAATCTGTTCTATGTACGTACCGTACCAGAATTGTTTAGTCACTAACTCACACACCACAAACCGCGTATAAGTCTCCTCTTAAACCAGGATTTGTCTGTGTAAAAGAGTTTGTTAATCATCTAACTCTTCCGACGGAATTCGTTGTACCATGGTCACCGTATATGTAGAATGAGTGGAATCCAAAACCGTATGAATCTCACGGGATTCATCAATATCTGACCAATTAAATACTTTTAAATTAATAATCTCAGATGATTCAAGATCTAGTGGTGTAAGGATGCAATTATTCTTTGACTGCCACTGCCACACCACGAATGTTCTCTTGTAAAATATCCATCAAGATATTACTGATGTCGTACCACTAAAGCTAGGTAGTGGTAGTGAGTAGACAATCAAGTATGTTCTAGGTTCTGATTCCGCTTGTGAAGTAAGACACCCAAACTGAAACACTTGACATTATCACCTTCACCCAAATATATCAATCCGGATATGGGTTAATTATTCTGAGGTAGATCTTCCCCGATATTTAGGCCACTTTCCTTGGATGGTTAGCAATCGATTTTGTACATCGCGGTATTCCTATTAACGCACAGGAAACTAGTATTTTCCTTTCACAGATCATTTCTATGAGCGTGCGGTGAAACCGGCAGTAGTTTTCTCAGACATGGAAGACATCAGTTGGGTGCTAGCCGAATAGTTTCATGTGAAGGATGACAATGACATTGAAAACCAGGAGAGGCCACCATAAGGAGTGGCGTCACGATCGACGCACACAGCATCACTTCCATGGTGGATATTGTAGTAGTCATATCAAATTTCCCATGATTTCCTTCCGACTCGCTCAGGTCACAATGTTCGGCATAGCTGCAATCGCATTCCACTTGAGAATCACCTAAATTGAATGGTGTATATATGTTACGATTCATATCTCTCAATTGGCAATGCTAGTCACAATGAACTTTTGGTCTTGGACATTTTTACTGTTTATATGGTGATATTTATGGTCAGGTCCGTACTCTAGACTGAAGTGTTTGAGGATTCGCACTTGTTTCTGCTAGACGATCTGACACAGTTTTTTCAAAGGTCGACTGACGATTTGTGATGTAAAAGTACAGTCGTGTGAGTCTCGTAGGTGGTCATTTTGAAATATTGATCCTCATCAGAATGTAAGGCTTTCTGCAATACCCAAAAGTTCACCACCTGACTCATGTGATAATTTAGTGTAAATCCTTTCACTTTAAACACGTAGTGCACTTCTCCTTAAGGGTCCTGGTATTTGTTGCCGTACGATTTGCGACCGCCACTAGCAAAACTTAGACTGTTGTGTTCGGGGTCATCATCCCTGTAGGTTCCTAACGGTCTCCTTCGATGCCAGGGTGCTGGTGACCCAGAGGATCGGTGTAGATGCAACTGTCCGTGTCAAACTACAACACACAATCATATAATTGTTTTTTTTTGCGAATCATATGGAAGTATCGAATAGGTTATGTCAAATACTCCGTCTTGGGTAAACACGGTCTTTGTGCCATTTTTCCCTACAAGCAGTTTAACATCACTTTAACAAACAATCGTCGACCTTCGTTCTTCTTGATGTGATCTAAAGTGATATAGTCCCGTTCCAATTATATATCGTTGCATTTATTTTGGTCTTCGGGAGTGTGGCACTAGGAATGATATTAACTGGCTTATTGTTTCATCTTCAGAATGGCGTCAAAATAGTATGCGAAAATACCTTTCTTAGTCAAGTCGCCCTTGTTGTACTGTTCTGGTTTCGGAACATGGTGAATTTTGTTTACTTCTAACAATTATGTATATCAGGCCCAGAGCTTTGAACAATTCCACTCTGACACACGATCCTGTCAAGGTGCGTTCTTCCTGGGTTTGCTGAAAAGGTTGGTCCTTGTTGCACGTTTCGGCACAAGGGAAACATCAGTTTTCTTTAGAAATGGTGAGATAAAACGGGATGGTACAAGTCCGTAAGAGGCAATACCTTACATTGGATCAATCCGTTATATTATCGAATGATTTCCACGTCGATGTGTGACGTCAGTAATTGTGGGTGCCTTGAGCGAAAGTGCCAATATTATCACACCTACGAATACAGCGAACACACACCCAAGTATATGATGTCTTCTCCTTTCTTCTCGTTGGCGTGGTATAGAAAACAGGTGGCTTTCGTTAGTCATCCAACCAAACTGTCCCGCGGATTCAGAGGGTTCATTAATTTGTAACATTCGTCGATGCGTTTCAACTCGGGATTGGATTTCAAACGGGGTCGTACTCGTGTTGCCACATTTCCATGACTTGCTATCCTGGCTATTATAACTTTAAACGTTGCTGACAAAATATGTCACGGTACGTTGTAAAAACTGAGTTTGGTTGAACCGTTGAGGGTAGGAGATCGGACATCCGTCAAACAAGCAACCGTTAAACTCGTAAACTATCGCTGTTTTTTCACCCCTCCGTTTCGACCGTGTTGAATCTATTTGTCTTCTTTGTCATTCAAGTCATGTAGCCAGCTTAAGCATTGACCGAGCATTAACGTTTTAGAAAATAAATCGTTTGAGGTCCTAAGACAGCCAGGTTCGTTGGACTGCTGAACATGCTGAATCTTGTCGACGATCTTGGAGGATTTTAATTATCATGGCCTCCTAAACTCAGTCCATTCGGGTGACCTGAGACTGTCATGATACAAAAAAAGGTGTCAAACGATCATCTTTGTTTGCTTATCATTGCCGTTGCAGTGTCATAAACGAAGAATCCCACACATATGTGATGAACCAATCTGCCTTCTCCAACGATTCGTCTGATTTGTAATCTTTAAAATTCACCGTGAACGTGTTGGCCTTGGTCTAAATTGTATAGAGAAGCGTTTGTCCGCCTCTCTGATGTGACAATAGTTTTCAGAGGTTACTGGTGGTGGACTTTGGCTTGACTTTGACTATCTTAGTCCTGATTTGGGCTCACGCCACCAATGTCACTTTCAAAATCGCTGGCATTAATTTGAGCCAAATTTCCAGCTATATTAGAGATAGATCACGTTTCTGCTTCTAACTTTATTTTCCTTTCGTCAATAAATGGTGTGATAGTTTCATCTTCATTGAAAAGTTTCAAATGACTACATTTTGAAAGGTCATGACCCTTAGATATAAATGTACGGTCAGTGTCTATCATATATAAAGGGTCAGTGTCTTCCCTTAAAGTAATCATTTTACTTTCAATCCTTCCAAAGAGATGGGAGAGCCAACACAGATCGATATTCTGATTAGAGCTCCACGAGGAGTCATACGAATATTTTCTTTAGAATCCCCTCCTTTGGAGACAAAAGTGAGGATAATTGACACTTCTGTCAAAAAAGGGCATTGATCTTCAGAATGTCCAAAACTTATAAGCAAGATAATAGTACATTCAGTCAAATGTCAAGATACATGCTATCATTGACATGAGAAAGGATATTGGTCTTCAGAGTGCACTGAGAAACAGAAGGAGCAGGAGGCATAGTGGCGTTCCTATCAAAAAGAAGATATACTCTCCGAAAAGGAAGAACCCAGACACGTCCAGAAAGAGACGAAGATAAGACGAGAAGGAAGTGAGGAAAAAAATGAAAAAACTCTTACAACGATTGCATCTAAAAACAAGGAGAGAGAAAATGAAATAAGCATAGAAATGGGTTTTTAAACATGAAATACAACAAATATATATAAAAAGTGCTGACTGATGTATTATTCAGGATGAGTATACATACAATTGGTGCCATATAGTCAGTATGGGGCTCCAATGATGTTAAACCACACACACACACACACACACACACACACACACACATGCACACATACACATAATGTGTGCATACAATTATACATTGTGAAATCAGATTGTAAATGTGTACAGCTAATGCAAAAAAAAAAAAACAACGTAAGTGTCTCATGGAAAAAAATGGGATTTTGAGTTTAATAGATTTTGGCAAACAGTGACTAGTCCCTTTTCGAGAAAAACTGGTGGCTCTGAAATGGACCTTCTGGGTTGTTTTCTTTGTTGTTTAGAAACAATACAAACTAAGGAATGCAAGGAATTGAGCTTCAACTGCCGTATCGCAGACATCACTATATGTTGTATCTCAGGCGTAGTGGTAGTGTTCCTGATCATGCGTTTGCATCAGCAGCATGTTCAATCTTTATAAAACTCGCATAAAACATCGCACGATATTTTCTATAGATGATCCGAAATATATATGCAAATGTAATAATCTAAATTCACTTGTTTGAGAACATTAGACATATAGTCTGCCATTTCGTTTTACTTTAGTCATTAAACAAGTTAATATGTGTGGTAAGACCACATATACCCCATAGGCCTCTTCGTGCGGCTGCGAAAGTTTAGTATTTGCTCATCACAATGAAGTCGCTTGCACCGAATATAATGACGTTTCGACCTAAAATACGTTTTTTTTTCTTCTGTTTTACTACATGATATAAGGATAATATCACCATACATTAATATGACTGCACATAATATAAGGACAAAATAACCACATATAAGAAGTGTGCACATCATATAAGGACATAATTACATCATATAAAGAAGTTTGCACATCATATATGGACGAAATAACCTCATGTAAAGATGTTTTCACATCATGTAAGGACAAAAACGCCACATGTAAAGAATTTTGCCCATCATATAAGGAGAAAGGCGGTTGCACATTTCATAAAGACGAAGGTACCTAATATAAGGACGTTTGCACATAATATGAAGATAGCACCGCATAACAATAAGTTTACACATCATATAATAACAACAGTACATTAAATAAAGAAATTTGCACTTCATATAAATATATAATCGCCGCAAACAAAGAAATGTACACATCAAGTAAGGCAAAACTATCGCATATAAAGAAATTTGCACATCAGATAGGGATTCTACAAATGCGTATAACGGTGTGTGCATATCATTTATGGACTAAAGTGCATCATATAACGATAACGAAATATGCGCGTTTTATAAACAAATTGTCATCTAAAGACACCTCTGGCTTTCCATAATTATATGTTATGACTATATCTAGTTTATACATGACCTTGTCCAAAACTGCCGTTATTATATACCCTACCAGTAACGTTTACTTTATAAAAAACACAATTCATACATAATTTGTTATCTGAGTGGATTTATATTCAGACCATTATAAATAAAATCGAATATGTTTATCTTAATTAAGGTCTTGGACACTAGTATTCCTCTATATAAATTCCTAGTGTATCTGATGTTTACTAGTTTGCTAGTTTAGCAACAGACCTTATCTTGTTCATAGCTTATACTTATCTAGAAATTGACTATTGTCCTAAATCCTAGTTTTATATATGTGCTTTAGACTTTTATATAAAATGTTTTGCACTTGAACATTACTCATTTTTGAATTATCGTCTTTAGAGGTATGTGTTTTATTGTTGTGCTCAGTATTACATTTGAGTGGAATTATGTGTTCGAAATTATTACACTCTGGGCGTACAAAGTGTACATCAATACTATTCTTCAATTTGAAAAAGTTTGAATTATATTCAATACGGAAAGAGACCTTGTTGACTATGTTATTATTATCGAGAATACACTGTTTAGCACATGGTTTCAACCCAGACCACTGAAATAATATAATGTTCGATATTACAAGCACAATATTAAATTTAATTTGGAATTTAATCGTAATTCCAATTAAAATTATCACTATCTTCATGCAATTGGACTTATAATTGAACATTTACGACTATTTGTGATTTAAATAATAATATTGTATCTTTTTTAATTTTCAATTTATATTATCAGAAAATAAATTAGACGCTGACGTTTACAAAAATGTTTTGTTGTCGCTCTTTGTTACTTAGTGTCTCACTATTGCGTTTTAACACTAACACTATCCATTATAGCTGAAATATTTATAGAATACATCTTATTGACATGTGACAATGATATGTGATATGTTCATACGTTATGATATACACCTGTGCAACTGGCAAGTTTTATATCGCTGCTTACATGACTTTAGTGTTATAGCACTGACAAAAGAGGATTCATATAAGAAACTTGATCATCTATGCGCTATATTATATACGACTGAACTTTAAAAGCATTGAAGTCTTTACAAATTGTCATACCTGTTCAGTTTCACAAACGTCATCCACAAGTAAAATGCAGCCTAATTTTGAGTTCTGACAATTAGCTTGAAAATACGACGGAAAAGAGACATGCGAACTAAATTGAATAAATTGTTCAAAGGATACTACTCAATGATCTTTAAAGTTTGTGTTTCAATCATCAAACAGACTTGATTCAGTAAACGTTACAAGGAATATAATATTGAAATAAAAATATGCCAGTGAAGTTATATATATGCGCACATTGTATCAGCATTTTCTTTCCAATGTACAGGGTATATGTCGATGGTGTGGCTTGATATTTAATGAGTAATGTAGTGCAAGTTACATTATTGCAGTACTTTGAGGTTTGCTGCCTGGTCAGTGACATTATTAACTTAGCATTACGTGCAGAAGTTCTGAATATTTCGTTCAAATAATCATTCACATACGACAATAAAATTATCAGGTTCCTTTAGTTGTTTAAATTTTACTATACCTGGTGATGCAAGAAATGATGATTTCACACATGTAAATTTATTAAATGGATGTGTTTGCAAATTCCTATCAAGACCAAAATAAAGCATTATCAAAATAATAAAAAAATGTATTGTACTTTATAATGAAAGATATTTGAAAACCAGCAATATCAACAAAGCTCCAAATGTCATCAGGGACGCATGAGATGATCCACAATTTATAACTTTACTAACGAACATAGCTTGTATACCGTCCTTAGTCAGTCTGATCCCATTTGCCTCATGCAGAATTCTACCACTAAAACACGGTGAGAAAATCCAGTGATACGAATAGTTGTAGAAATATTTTGAAGAGTCTATCTATTAAAAATCATGAATTCCTGCTTATATTCAATCCATAATGACGTTGATGAATTATGTTTAATTTGTTCCTTTCTAAAGGACTTCCCACCTTTTGAAGTTCCTTTTTTAGCCATTGAAGATAGTACACTAATTGGGGTAGGTCATGGATCGGCGTTTGATGATGATCTTAATGATCTTAATGTTCAAATTTAAAAAAAAAATTGAAACTAAGAACCCATGATTTTGAAAATTATAATGTTATATTGAGGAATTCGAAAATCCTATGTCAAACGTATTAACCCGATAACCAACTCCTTTCTCATGAAACCGTTTATGAGAAAGAATGACTGTGGTATGAGAAAAAACTAACAATTGACATAGAGCAAGACAAGTGTTATATTTGCAAGAAATCCACAGCATCAAGCTAATTATACAGTGGAACGGGCATTTAATGCAAGACAAGGAACACAAGTCCTCTAGGATAAAGCGATTAAAAGAAACTTGAAAGAACGAAAAGCACCCAATCTAATATACGCTAATTGTATGACAAATCATAGCTGAGTGCTTCCAACTAAAATGCTTTATGTATTTACATCGGAAGAAGAAACATATTTACGAAGTTGTGCTAATGCTGGGAACAGTAAAATCTACAAAATTGTTTATAAAAAATGATTATTATTTATTTGATAAACAGAATGAGGATATGATCATGCATTCATAAAACAGAGGTGCATCCTTAAACATTTAATCAACAAGAGTTGGTATGAAAATAATAAAAAAGCATTGTAAGATGGAGAATTTTGGCACACATTTGAACGTATTAGCTTCATACATTTATAATGACCTGCCAGGATTAGAGAAATAAAATAAAAAAAAAAAACAAGCACACCTTTGTAGATTTATAAACGCCTACAACAATTATATTTAAATATCTACGTGCAAGATTTCATACACCAGGCATGTAACATATTATATTAATCAGCATAAAGACAAGATTAATTGTATTATCTAAAATACATCGTGCCAAATTAAATATGAAATTGAATTTCCCTTCCAAAAATGTCCCAATACATATTTATCAGGTGTATGATTCACAGTGTCAAACGGAAAGTTAATGTTTAGTTCATCTGGATCAAACACATGCCGGATATATTATTTAAGTTGCATATTAGAATGCACGTTCTTCAGTGTTCCCATAAAGTCATAAAAAACATCGATGCCACTGGTAATGGCCACCTCATAAACATGCCATTTGCACAGCACAATGACTGTTATGTCCTCGTTTGAGTCAACTCCTCTCTCCGTGACATTCTTCTTTTGAGAGATCTAGAGTCAAAGCGAAGGTTACCCAATTGCCATCCATTTTCTTGTCCATCTCAGACATACGCGAGTCCTACAGGTGTTCTGAATAAGAAGCAGAGCATGGTACAGTAAGAATGGCAATGCAATCCTTGTAAATATGAACACATGCATCACACACATATGCCAGTTTGCAAATACATTTGGCTAACTAAACATTGATTTTATTTTTATTAACAAGGAAAGTCATTCCATGTTAGCACAGTTTTTATGTTTTTTGATTTTATTGTTATATGTTATCTATGGCCTCTAACTGTTGGCGATTAGATCACACCAATGAGTTAGACAGTCCGTATAATTCGCAATTCGAGAGATGCGCTGACGTATGTGTTTGAGAGTGTACACTATTTTGCTATCAACATAAGAAGTGCAGTATAATAACCTGCGCAAAAATATTGTTTTTATCAGAATGAGCATATTTCCATCTAAATTGAATCCACTGCATTTGATTATGTTTACATTATTGGATAGACACATTTTGATAAATTTAGCGAATGAAAATAAATGGGTTTAATACTGCCTACAAAATGTTTTGCAGTCAATATCGTGTACACGAACTTTGTTGTTTGCAAATTTCGTTTGCATTTAATTTTACCAATGCCTCTACCGTTGTAACAAGATCTATGGTTGTAGACTATTCTTTACAAACGATAGTCATGAGATTCGTACACGGTAAAGCTTTAAGTGAATACTTTTGATTCGTTCATAATTGGAACCTCAGTCCTACCTATTTTTCCTCATCAATTACTTTGATCTCTCGAATCAAAGTTTTTAAATACATTTATTTATGAATTATTGATTATTACAAGACACTAACATCACCTGCATGATTGTCATTATGAGTTATCTGTCGTTGTTTCGTCGCTAATATCGTATCAATGGGATGTAAATTATCAATAATTATGATACAGAGTCGATGACTTATTATGATTTAATATCTTAAATAACTTAAATAAAATCAACCAATTTTTTTTTTCGCAGCTGCAAGTCAAAATGTCGGGAGGTCGAACCTCCCAGAGACATCCCAGTTCTTTCTGTTATAACTTTAGTATGTGTTATTTTCAAACATTTTTTTTAATAAAAACTGTCCCATCCGTTTTATACTTTGTTTATATTGATGTTTCAAAATGTATCAGTCCCATCCTAAGATAACAAATAGCTACTTGAAAAATAAATCAGACAGACATATACCCATTTAAGTCTTCCTTCAAATATCAAGGCCAAATTAAATGGTATTGTTATGAGACACAGCAACATTTTCAGGTTAGATCATGAGATACAAAATTGTTTACGGTACCGCGTCAAGAGACTTGAATACCAAGGGTCGTTGGACAGTTAACAGTCAAGGCCAGCCAGTGTGGGCTGTATCAGTATGAACTTGTGATTTGGTAATTGCTTCACGTTTATACTGCATGATATAGCCAAGGATAAAGCAAAATAGATTAAAGAAGACCAATTAATCATCAGAAACAAAGGATGACTTAACTTGTTTTGCGACTTAAATAACGTTTTTTGAATCAAGTGCATTTTGCATTTCTATCATAGACGCACACTACTTTATATACATACATAAACTTCTATTTGTTTAGAAACGAATCATAGGTAACTTTATAAAATGTTTACATGGCTTTGTTGCTACACAACATTATAGGTGATTCATGTTTTTTAATTATTTTCTGTCATGCCCTATATATTACTAAATAATGGTATAAATTAGCAGCCAGGGGTTTGGATGAAAATAATAGTGTGTATTAATTTTATGAGTGTAGGCTGTAAAGATCAACCTATACATTTTCAGTTCTAAGGTTGAGGGCCAGCCAGACAAATGATTCACATTCAATAAAGTGATCAGCAAATTAGATATCGATAAGGTTTGACAATTATTGTACCATGCATTCTTTGGAGGAATATATGAGACATTCGTGAGAACTAACCATAATGGTAGACATGTTATATATGTATTAAATTTTAGATTATTTACTGCTTTATTTACTATGATAACGTTCTAGTATTATATTGTATCATCATTATCAAGCCGGTCTAATTGACTTAATAAATATTATATATTACGATAATAATAAATGAATATGACGATGATTTCATTTAAGATAATGATGTTTTATCTTGATCTACCAAAAAATATCGGCTCTATCTTAACTTCAGCATCACTGATCTCTTATTGTTTGTTGGGACGTTCATCCGATCAGGATTATAAACTGACTATTGCATAGATGTAGTCTTTTTCAAAAAACTAGGCATCCTGTAATAAAAGCACACTAATTTAAAATAATGTGTGTTCGCAGGAATAATTAGCTGTTTCCATTCCATTAAATAGATTATATAAATGAATTAAACACACCCCAAGGCTTATACACACCCACCCCACCCACATATATATATATAGAAGCTGTTACTTATATTATCAACATTAAAAATTGTATCGATGGGGACTTTACATTTTTTATAAATCACTTCCTATATATATATATATATATATATATATATATATATATATATATATATATATATATATATATATATATCTGACAGGATTGTCAGACTTAGTATGCTTTTGTTTTTTAGACTACAATCATAAAATACAACATTTTGTATTGTGTATTTTTCATCATGGAATTTCAATGTCTTGCAAAATATAATAATTGTCGATTTATGTGCATACCTGCGATATTTGCTATGTAACCATGACTGATATACACAACAAATCACTTTAAGTTATAAGTATTGACATTGTTTATTTGTAATTGCATTTTTGCACTATTTCGGGCCGTTTGCACTGCATCAACAGCCCCCATTGGGTTCACATTGAAATTCACAACAAATACAATTTGTTGTTATTATTATTATTATTATTATAATTATTATTATTATTATTAGTAGTAGTAGTAGTAGTATTATAATTTGTAATGATATGTTTTTTTGTCAATAATTGATGTAAACGTTCTGATTCGACCTCAGTAAATTTGCTTGATGTTGACGAATTTTTAAATTCTTCTCTGCCACGCTTTTTTAGCGTGTATCCATATATTCCGACATTCTCTTTTTTTTAGAAAAGACATACCAACCCGTCTGGGAACAGCATTGACAAAAAACGGGTTGTGCTCAATTTTTGTTATTCAGATGCCAAACATTAACTGCAATATAATATACACTCAATTTAAAATAATATCAGAGCCTTCCGTTCGAGCGATCTTCTTCTATGCAGGAATATCTAAGTATATCGATTGGGAAACAGATGTCCCTCATTTTTTCCCTGTTAATTTACAAATGTACATATATATAGGCAAACATACTTTATCATTATACAATAAGTACGCATATTAAACAAGTCATACAATTGAGATGAATAATATAAACAAATAAACATTTATTAAATACCGCATATATTTGGAATTTTTAAATATTCAGATGTATGTTGGTCATATTTGTTTAGCAACCCAAGCATCATGTACATTTAAATCTCTTAAATGTATGACATATAATGTTATATTCACCTTTCAGTATTTGGTGGTCGATATGGCAATGCTAAAATTTCTCTTTAAATAATCGGTGTTCTTTGGTTTATGATAGTAGAACCTTGAAATTTGACTTTCCACAGTATATACAAAACATAT
>JAPYKE020000326.1:197500-350000 GCA_028554795.2 Sinohyriopsis cumingii | reverse complement strand
GTATGTAAGTATGTATGTATGTATGTATGTATATATGTGTGTATGTATGTATGTATGTACATATATATGCATATATGTATGTATGCATGTATGTATGTATGTATGTATGTATGTATGTATGTATGCATGCATGTATGTATGTATGTATGTTTGTTTGTATGTATGTATGTATGTATGTATGTATGTATGTATGTATGTATGTATGTATGTATGTATGTATGTGTGTATGTATGTATGTATGTACGTATGTATGTATGTGTGTATGTGTGTATGTATATGTATATATGCTTATATGTATATATGTATGTATGTATGTGTGTATGTATGTATGTATATATGTATGCATGAATGCATGTATGTATGTCTGCATGTGTATGTATGTTTTTATCTATGTATTTATGTATGTATGTATGTATGTGTGTGTATGTATGTATGTATGTCTATGTATGTATGCTTGTATGTATGTATGTATGTATGTATGTATGCATGTATCTATGTATGTGTGTATGTCTGTATGTATGTTTATGTATGTATATATGTATGTATGTATTTGTGTATGCATGAATTTATTTATGTATGTACGTACGTGTGGGTCTGCAGGTGGGTGAGTAGATGGATTGATGGATGGTTTCATGTATATATGTATATATTATTATATCTTAAACTCAGTCGTTGTACCTATCAAAATATAATCTGCAAATTTCCATTCCTCCCTTTCGTTCTTTTAAAGTCTATCTCTCAGAAACACTGAAGTAATTGTACCATGGATTTCATTTGATTCAGTTAATTTCAACAAGTGTTTACGACTGGAAAGGAAAGGTATGCAGACAAAATCTGTATTTATATTATTTCTAGCGGAGCCCAGTATTCATTTCATTCTGCCGAGTCTTGCACTATTCGGTGATACTTAAACATAAGAAAACATTATCCTCACAAACTTACTCATTGACGTTTCCGTTTTCTCTCTTGATTGCATGTCGAAACAATTCTATTAGATCCGCAGCATCATTGATGTCGCTTGAACGTTTGCCAAGTTCTGGAACAAATATGCACAACATTGCTCTGAGAAATGTAAAATCACACGTTTATTTTGAATGGAAAAGGATAAGTATGACACGCTTTATTAAGCTGAGGCAAGATAGTTTTACATAATACCTTTACGATGGCCTAAGTGTTTATGCGTCATCATTAGATAAGGAAGATCGTTGGTTTGAACCCAGTCGAGTCATATCAAAGACTTATATAAATATAACTAGTAGCTAATTAGCTTGGGGTTCAGTTTCATTAGGGTAGTGCTAGGACCGGTCAACCTCATATGAGGATAATGTGGCTAGATGCGACATGATGTTACGTGTCTACAACATGCTGCCCCAGTGAAATATATGACTATAACTTGCCATGTTGCAGACATTTTAGCCATAGGACTAGGACAAATTGTTTAATCTGTGTTACAATTCCAAATCACAATACATATAATTGTGCAGAAGGATCATGCTCCTTTGATTCAGTATTTGTAAACCGCGCACTAAACTGAAGTATATGCTTAAAGTGACATTTTGTTGGAGATTTCATTATCATGTCCCTGTTTTTCGATTGCATTTGAATTTTTGCTTGCGATTTCATGTTTAACATTTATTTACTGATCTAGAACAAATATACACTTTCGTTTCACATCATTCTATATATTCTGTAAAATATTGGTAAAATAGTCACATTGTAGTCTCAATCTTTTAGACTTCGTTATAAATGTTTAAAATGCTCAGTTCCTTATAGTGATGAAAGTGTTTCACATTATCTGATGTGGCACCGGCATCCGTGAGCGAAAGTAGAGGACTTCAAATGCTTTTAATACACACCTTTTCGGTATCTGAATCTGAATGTGTACAGTGGAGGGCCAATTAAGGGATAAATATGCACCGAAAGAGAGACCCAACTACAAAGTTATTTTTTTTTTCTTCATATGCTGTCTTGAAGCTCTCTACTGATTGCGCGCACACATAAATTTTACTCAGATGATTCCGTTCCAAAATTATTTTTAAGGCGAAATAATTTTTTAATTGTTATGTTCTACATAGCTCAACTACAAATCATGTACTATTGTTTGACAATAGTTTGGAATATATTTGGTTTTAATCAAGTTTTGTGTCTTACTGGTTTTGAAAGTATATTTGGTGAGAGAGCTGACACTAACTCCTCGAAAAATTTAAAGAGATTAATCAAACGAATTCCACTATGCCTGTTTCGTAATGTTGCTAGACGCAGATCAGAAAACATTTTGGTGACGCATCCAGCTTCCTGGGTTTTGTAGTCACCATATAGACATCTTGCAGCCTGGTGTTGAACCTTATCGATTCTATCAGCATAATCAATGTAGTAGGGATTCAAATATATTACAACGATATTATAATACGGATTTATATTGTGCTAGGTAGACAGTTCGTCAACATTTCCTCGGACAATGTTCTGAGGTTTCATTGTATAAACGCTAGTGTTGTGCTCGTGGTCGATTTAATAATATATTAGCCTCATATAGTATTCGTGAACGATATGAATTTTCACTAACACGTTGTTATATGTGGTTAATTATGGCGTACATGTAAGACGATTTTACTGTTTTACTGGACATACACATCAGCTAACATACAGTGTCATTTACATTCATACCCCGATCAGACGCCCATGTCTCGAGGGCTGCGAGCTCATTTTGGGGTTGTAATGGTCACTCTGGTTTTGAATTGTTCTTTAAAGGTGAAATTCATCTGCAAACACCATAACCTGATATATCCTGCAGTTTGAGAGACCACTAACATGGCAAAGGAAAAGTGAGGTCAAATCACGATTCCCTGAGAAACACTGGGGTCGATGGTGACTGATTCAGATGATTATACATTGCCACCACAAGATTATGCCGTTTTCCAACTTGAACATTAATTTACGATGTGGACCAGTATCAAGTCCTTTTGAAAAGTCTAGAAACACCAGGTCCGTGTGTATTCATTTGTCATTGTCGTGTAGTAGGTCATACAATTTAGTGAGGAATTGTGTTTCGCTTAAGTAATTCAAGGTCAAGCCGCGGTACAGTTTAGTTAGAATATTAACGTTTTCCAAGTAGGTAAGAAGATGCTTACAAATGCTCAAGACGTTTACATGCAACTGATGCAAGGGAAAATGGTCGTCAATTTAATGCAAGGTGTAAGTTTCCATTTTTGAAACCAGGGCATTCATGTTCATTGAGCAAGTCGTTTGTTGAACTTCCAGAATCTTCTGAATATTAGTAAATAACTTACAGTTTTGGGGCTAGTTGGTGGGTGCACTTATTTATATATTAAGTTGTCAATGTTGTTTGTTCCGCATGCTTTAAAGCTATTTATATTTGACAAAGAGGTTATCAACGCATAACTTTGTTATGGTTAGGCTTGATAAGTTATATTTGTAAACATTTTCCATTGTTTGGCATAGAGTTGGAAATGTCTTTGATGAAAACTGATTTAAAATGTTTCAACAATTATTTGAACATTTCCTTTAATGTAAGTTGCAAAGAATCCTATTTGTTTAGATTTGCATGCTGACATTGTAAAGTTTTCCTGCTTTTACATATCTCCATAATGGATTAGAGCTTTTATTTTCAAGTACATTTTCGATGGGTTTTTTATGTAGTTGAACTCTTTCAGTTTGAAATACTTTTTTACACAGTTTTTAAAATATTACACGTTTATTGCTATAAACATTGCTGTTGGAAAGTTAGCCATCTAAGACAAGAGTTCATTTTTTCTTTCCGAGCTAAAGCCTCTAGTACAGTGCTAGGTACAACAGTTTCATTAATCAGTCCGCTATCGTTACAGTTTGGAGGGATTTAGACTTGCATTACAAAATGTAGTTATTAGTGTCGTATTTTGGATATATATTGATTCTCTTTCCACATAATTTCGTGTAGCCTCCTTTCAATTGAGAATGACATCCATTATACGTATCAACGTATTAAATACTTTGCAGAGTGCAAATCATTTTTACAAAGCAATAAAGTGCCACCAATGAAAGACGTGTTTTTCAATTAATATAAAATTTAGATGTTTATTTGCTCTCAGTTTTCGATGTCTCTTACCATCTACTTTTGTAAATATATGTGCATGTCGTCCTGTTACAGATTACCCTATTGCTGTTTAGTGCTCTTTAAGATTACATTCACAAATTAATATAGCTATCACTAGGTGCAAACAAATCCTCTTGTGTAGTTGCTTGAGACGAAATCGGGGTTATCTTCAAATTATATCAAGACTTCGATTATGTATACATTTCTACTGTACATATTCGTTTGGATCTTCCTTTGTACATTTTGATGTTTATGCTCTAAAAGATCTACCTACTTGGTCAAAACTGGTGCAAGTTGTCATGTGGATGTGAATCTCTTTCCTGACCGACAAGTGCTTTAGGAACATGTAATGTATCGTGATATTCGTTCCGTGAACGTTGCAGTAGGTATTTGTGGTTACGAACTGAGCTTACATTATGTTGATCTTGCAACAAAAACATAAAACCCGTTTTTGTATGAGTACCTTATTTAGTTCTAAATTGTTGAAATGTTAGCGATTGCCATCTCATTTTATCAAGCGTATCTGTATTACTACTTACTGAACGTAACTATTTAACATATTAGCTACAACATATCTCTGCATTTATTTATCTTTTGAGAGTGTATTATATGCCGACTGTTTCTTTCGGGGTAGTCGTGGTGGCTTACATGATAGCTTTTTGACATTTCAGGAATTATTTACTATTTATATTATATAATGTTATTGTCCCTTTAAGATGGTAACTAATGGTTAGTTATTTATCATGCTCATCGTCTTTACATATTAGGAACGTAGCTTTTACTAAAATATATTTTTATTTTGCTTTCTTCCTATTTGTCATAATAATTAGAGCATTTTCATGTACATTTTTGTTTTTTTTTGAATTGAGTGGGTCTATATATCTTTATCTACTGTGCGTTAAACACTGATTCTGAACAACGAAAACTAAGATGATGGGGCTTAATTCCTATAATATCTTTCATGCAATTAATTATATTCTTATATTTGTTACTAATTAATAAAGAAATACAGATAGTAATACAAATAAGAAATGACAGAAGAAAGAAAGGGACATGAATGGCAGAGAGAAGGAAGAAATTCAAATGGGGAAAATGACAGAAGACATAAATACCGGCTGATAAGGTGACAGCACAAATGACCAAAAGCACCATGAAAACAGCGAGGTTCCTCATCATCAGAATATGATATTGTTCTCTGTCCTCCGCCTGCTTCGAATAGATTGAGTAGCTCTCATCATCACTATTTATACAAGTGGAAGTATAGCCTTATCCGCCAGGTGTCGCACTAGCCAAAAATATTTTAATTAATAATGCGACAATACTGAGTACAACAAAGAACATAATCGCACTACCAGTCACGCGACTTATCTCCTGTCCCTGAAATGAGCATTAATGGTGTTGTGTACATTAGTATACAGTTCAAACTGTTGACCTTGTAGCAAACATTTTGATTGATACCTCAGATGTGGGGACGCATTGCATGTTGAAGCTTCAGATTTACTGATACATATGCAAAGTGACATTGACAAGGTGCAAAACCATTGTAGCGAGAATTCATATGCCTCATTGGTGATCATATTTTCCGGTTCAAATTGGAGTGAACGAGGAAATATAAACATCAAGTACTGGAACCACCAAGATCACGTACATCGTTTCTCTTACCATTTGATTTAGAAATATTACCCGTGTGCTGAAATCGTTACTAGTTACATGATTTACCAACCATCAATCTTTCACTACTTATGCCTCTAATACAATTTGAATAAGAATTATTTCCCTTCGATTAAAATCCCCTCTTGTGAACGTAGCATTGTACGTTTACTAAATATGTCGACAGAAACCGCCGATTTGGAAAGGGACATGGAAAGACACCACATGTGGAAGGTCGTCTCCAGTATCACGTAATGTAGAATATGTCCGAGCGTTCTAAACTTGTCGCTAGTACCGTCCTATTCAGAAACAATCCCACGAAACTCAATATATGTATTTTATTCTGAAATTAGCTAACAATACTCGTGATCTATTAAATCTCTCACCATTTGTCTGAATATAACCATTTCCCGCAGACTCAAATCGACCCTATTTCCATGCGATTAGTTAACAAATCCCGTACGTCATCTCATTCTGCAACTATTGCTACGGAAAAGGACTTTATTTATCTTTTTTACAGATTGTAAAATAAGGAATACAGTGAAGAGAAAGTTACTCCAAACTATTTATAAGAGGGAAATGTCGTGATAACCTATTGAAAGCAATACATATGCTATGTCAAGCAAATCTCTTTTATTGTTGAGAATAATGAACCATCCAGATCAAAAGCTTATAATTTCTGTTATTGGTGATCAATTAACGCCTATCATAGTAAAAGGTTTAAAGGACACATGAGCCTAGCAGTATCTTTTATTTTAGGAAACTTTGTTTTCGTCAGAAAATTTGTATTTGTATAGTCAAATTATTCTTATTCAAGGAGTAGAGTGCGGATTTGTTAAACCACCTGTAAATGGCAAACCAAGACTGGATAAAGAAAATGATCCTATTGACAACGAAATCCCTGATTTATAATCAGTGTGCGCAGGCGTCGGAACTATGGAAACTGAGCTCTTGAAAATTATGCTAATCACGGAATTATTATTTTAGCTGAAACATGCTTTCAATGTGATTGCGTTTGCTCCGTAAGAATCAATCCAGAGTGATTGATTTCAGTGATACACTTTTGCTATTTATTCTATTTTTAATCTTGGTGACCAACAACAACCGCTCATTATCGAACCGGAACGTGATCCTGAGCTATCCATTCAGGGGACTATTAGCGAAGCTGAATACATACAATTAGGATCCGTATATATTTAAAAAGATATTATAAGGTATTCTACATTATATCATTACTAATACTGGGAGACAAAGACAGACATAATTTTGCCATAATAACTTGTTAAATGAGTATCCTAATAGAAATAGTCTTGTTAAAAATAAAATAATTTTATTTTTACCCATCCCAAACGATGTGGATTAAGCCGATATAATGTATGCAGACTGAAGTGACTTTGGTGTAACTAATCATTGGAATTCAGAAATATTTCATCATCTGTAGCAGAAACATTCACATTTGCAAAAGCAAGAGAAAAGAGCATAATTGTTATTTGAATATGGGCACTTGTTTCAAAATGTACCAACAAGGGCAATGACAATTACAATGACGCTTAAGTTGTAGATTATACACCTTTGGAAGAGCATCACTATATCAATAATCCTTGGAAAAGAACATTAATAAAGAAATTAAATATATGCAGCTGAATGATTTCAGAGAAAAAAGCAGGGGTATCTCGAGCTCACCGCATATTCTTTTGCCGAAACCTGATTATACTTTCCGCATGTTCACTGGCCATAGAAGAGTGAACAGTTACCAAACGAGACTCATTTCCAATGACAATACTGGATGCCTATGTTGACTAATTTGGAAATGCAAAATGTCAGCAATTGTTCTTTCTGAAAGGAGTCTGGCGCATCGTACTAATTAAAATAACAAAGGAATTGTTGGCATTTGTATAACTATATGGTTTGGATGAGCCTTCATATACTTTACAAAGTTTAATGAAAATGGTTATATCTGGTGACATAATATTGGCACTTATTCAATGGCGTCATCATTGACAATCACAACTGGAATCATTCGAAAATCCTTTCAAAGAATCGGTGATGCAAATTTGGCAATTATTGTAAGTACTTGTGAATTTTAGCGTGCTTGTATTACACTTTTAGGACATATTATGGAACAAAATCGAGTTAGAGTTATAAACGTTAAGGTCAGGACTAAATTTTCTGTGCCAACCAGTCAAACAAAGTGAAGCGATTGTTTGTGTAGGAATTTATTTTACTTGAAATGTTGCACTAATATTTCCATAATTGCTGATGAAATGTTAATTTAAAAAAAACAACAACGTTTCGTTGCCCTGTAAATGTGTCAGGATGCTTTGAAAAAAGTATGGTCCATGCCTAAAATCGCACCAGCTCTTTCATTTCCATGCGTCGCTTAATAATTTAAGGTATATATTGATTAAAATGATGTTGAATTTGATGGATCACTGATTGTTGTAGATGACAATCTAATAGATGATCTAGTGTGAAATTTTACCGTAAAAGTAAATAAGCACCAGCATAATTAGTGCACAATCGATAACGAATCTTCGGTTTTGACATTAGTTTTGCAGCACTTTGAAATGTATATTAGTTCAGGTCCTTCTCCAAATATGGTATATCAGTGGTCACATCCATTAGTTTCTTTACAAAAAAAAAGTGAGGAATACAAATCAGAGACTGTTGAGATTAAGTGTGATATGCATAAAAACGACAATGACGTCAGGAAAAAAATGAAAATATAACCAAAATGCAGATGCACTTTCACGAATACCATATTGTTGTTTTCTTGTATAAATCAATAGTACATTCGATTGAAAAATAGTCTTTCATAATACATCTTAATGTGCAATTTTCTTGTTGTTCTATCGTATGCATATTTGAATAATATGTCAAATAATGCTTTGTCTTATAAGTCTTACTATTTTTTTTATAATAGTACGTGGTATGCTAGTCAAATATGGATTGTGTGCTGGCATTTCTCCATGATTATATGTTATGCATTTCTACAGAAAGTTACGTAACTTTGTCAGTAATTCATTTAAAAGGGCCTACTTGACGAGTGACATTTAATTTGCAAACAACATAATATATACGAAACATATCGTTATCATTATATGTTAGATATTTAGATTAATATAGGTAAACATGTATTTAGAACATTATGGTTCCATTTGAATATTCTTCATCTTCTTTGACATCTTAAAATGGTTTACAATGTTAATTGACCTATATTATGGCTCTGCTAATTTGTCTTATCTTTTAAAATTAATTTGTTTATCTTTAATATATTCATTCCATATCTTAATATCTGTCTTAGAATAATTAAAAGGTGTTTCAGTCAGTGTTTTTTGAGGTGATTTATTTATTTAAATTATTTACAAAGCATACAATTTGATCATTAATACTTCTTGTACTGGATCATTAATTTGGAAGTATCATGAATTCCTTTCATTACATTTAGATCAGATCATTGTTATTCATCACGACTGTTTACTCATTAGAACATAAGGACGTTCAATATCGGTACTTATTAGGATCACCAATGGAATTAATTTGGAACTCTACAAAGGTGGACTTGGGATGTAAGGTTTATAAATATTTTAGATTACATTTACAATACGTTAAGTTCCTTTTCAATTTTAACTTTTGTATATCAAAATAATACATTATTATTTTATTTTACAAAGCATGTTAATTCGCACTCTTTTTTGTTACTGAATGTAAGACCATATGGTTGTAGCAAAGCAAGGAAACTAACACCGGCATTTAATATTTCGTTCAGGCAAGACCGATATGATGTCATTTGATCAGATTTAGACGAGTTTCTTCAGTGCTTTCAATATGGTTTGGCTCTGAATAGCTGCTTTAAATAAATAGTTAAGTAAAGAAAACAGGATAAAATGATGTACATCGATGAATATTAGGGTCACATTCCAAGATAATAGAGTAGGGTCCAATATGAAAACTGGGTACTCATTTTAGCTGTACTTAGTGTTCGATATTCTATTCCTAACCATACATATTTTACCAACTCCAAAACTGCGAAAAATTAAATCAGTGTCCTTTGTTTGGATGGGAAATATATCAAAACCAAATTCGTATAATATAGCATTCTGAACGTGTTGGAGACGATTAGCTATTTGAATTTATATACAATTTGAAGTTGTTAAGTCATTTAGTGTTATTTGGCATATTATATTTTTTTTTCATTGACAATATATACCCATGATGCCGAATGGTCCATCACCGTGTACATGTGTTCACTAATATAGTGCTGAACTGCAACCTTCAATGTCATGTGCGTCTTTTACCCTATACAAAGTGGTTTTGTCTTCAATAGGCAAAAAACTACTTAGGTCTAGTAGGCTGTCAGTCTACTTTACGTTTGGTGCACGATTAGTGTATCTGCATATAAGTAGAAGTTAACAAAAATCAATCCCACATTTTCTTCTACAAAATCAAACATGAGTGTAACCCATTGTCATGAAATCAACGGTTTGATGCACTTAATAACCCTTTAGTTAACTATATTAATTAACCAAATGGTAAAATTGCGTTCGCAACCAATACAAGATAAAGACATGATTACAAATAATAATTAAGAAGTTTACGGACATGTACTAATGTGAAATCAGCTGGCTTTTAAAACAATAAGAGTTATGTACCTTGTGTGCCATGGGATTATATTTTAAAGGGTAGTTATTTGTAAGGTGGTACTCGTATATCGTAAGACGACAAGCCATCTGGATTATTAAAGAAATGTTACCGGCCCAAATAAGGCCAACCTGATTGAGTGGTTTGCCATCACGTATGCAAAAAAAGCAAGACTTCAATGACGGTCTGATAAAGATAAGCCGATAGGATTACAAGTGACTGTTTGACGCTATATACGGCCATAATTGTGACGCAGATAAGGTCCCAATAAAAATGAGTTCCTTTGTACCTATATAGTATATCGTCACATTATGTTCATTCGTTTGGAAATCCGATGAAACTTGACCAGATTACAATAAAACCTAGTCGATACATGTTAAGCTCTGTTTGCTTTATGTCACTTTTATATGGTCGCCGACAATAAAGCTCTCCGGTATAAAGTTCTGATGTCAATCATTGTAGTTTACCTGAATATTTAATTCAGTATGTGATAAGATCATGCAATATTTAAGGACAATTGATGACCGGTTAAAAAAACATTCATTCCACGTCGAGCGTAGATGATATATAATTTATAATTCATTATTTTACAGTTTTGTTGAGTTCGTCCTTTACCTTACAGCAAGTAAAGCACATTTTACTCAAGCCATTTGATTTATATATATCCCCTAATATCTTTTATAAAAATCAAGAACGTATATCACATTCTAAATGTATATTTATTTTATATTTAGTTCATATTTGTAAAGAAATCCAATATAATATTACCTACACATTTGTGTCGAGAGCTGATTTTTAAATTAAAATAATTGCAGGATGGATTAGAAAGAAATTGACACGCTCCAGATAAAGCAATATGACTGCCGAATACATCAAAAAGATAAGCTTAATTGGTGTAATTGTTATTTTCTAATATAAAGACATTGTTTTTTCGTGTGTAACTTTCTTCTCAAATCGCTCTCTGTCTGTCTGTCTGTCTGTCTGTCTGTCTGTCTGTCTGTCTGTCTCTCTCTCTCTCTCTATATATATATATATATATATATATTTATATATATATTTATATAGTATGTAAGCCCCATCAGTGATATACCACGAGATGTAAAAATATCAATTTAAAGGAAACCAGACTTGATTTTAATGAAACAGTTATTCAACGAATGGTTTATAATTCATACAGTGTATATATTATATGTCCCCTTTTAACTGAGTTAACATTTACTAAAAGCAGCTGTGTATTATGAATTAAATCATCACATAGCCTAGAGTGTTAGCAACAAAATCTAGTTGTTTGCTTTTTGTGGCTATTCGCAATCGCCTTTCCATATTGAAAAAGTGATTGTTTTTTATTTTAGTTTCCATTTTTTGACATTGATTTAATCTATGTAATAATTAGTTATGATTTAAACAACAAGTATGGTTTTAATGATGGAACTAGAGAACTACAAACGCTTGGTTTACTACACCATTTACATAAACGCTTAGCCATCATCTACCGGCGCATGGAAATTAATGTAAAATAGAAACGATGCATAAGGACGAACCATGAAGAGGTAATTAAATTAGTTTAATATATTTAAAGGTGATCAAATTCATTATTATGCTTGAATAACAGTAGCACTGACCATATAACTCTCTCTCTCTCTCTCTCTCTCTCTCTCTCTCTCTCTATCTATCTATCTATCTATCTATCTATCTATCTCTCATACTTTGGACGGTTTGACTTAACTTTTATCATCAGTCATAAGTCTAGACGACACAAACGAAAATCCTCTACGATGGTCCAGAGAAAGAGAGAGAAAGAGAGAGAGAGGTGAGGGAGATGCCTTAAGACACTTTCATATTTAATTAATAATGATCGATTTCTTAAACATTAAAATATGTAAAAAAAACCAAAAAAAAAACTAACTGTATTTACCCCACCGAATAAGTAACACGTAACCGAAAAATGTACCGTATACTGTCGACAAAATTTACAACTTTGCATCATTGATGAACACCGCTGATATGTTAAAAAAGTGCATACACAACATTACGACGAACATGTTCTTGTAGGTTACAGGTGTTATCTCTATTTCATAGTTTTACTCCAATCCGAATTCCTTTCCTCTCTCACTCGACATTCATGCGTACTTATTCGTTATAAATGCAAGGGTAAAGGGTGGCGGCAGAGGTCAGAAAGGACGGTAAAGAAAATGTTCACTGTATTAAATTAATTTAGAAAACGGGGAATATTTATACTTTTTATCGTTGTATTAATACGTTACTAATAATTAATGTTGAGAAATTCATCATTGATCTAGAGTAAACTGCAGACGTTCTATATAATGCTTATATATGCGTATTGTTGTTTATATATGCGCATTATTGCGCCATGGGTGGATCACAATATAACAATATTATTGGTATATGAAATTGCTTTCTACCAGCACTTTAAAAAACACGTGTTTTATGTATGTGATATATATATATATATATATATATATATATATATATATATATATATATATATATATATATATATATATATATATATATATATATATATATATTGTACTTCGATACAGGGCAGTCTCAAAATAAGGTGGTATGCTGGATGGTACCAAAACACGTGGTTTATGTATGTGGTATATATATATATATATATATATATATATATATATATATATATATATATATATATATATATATATATATATATATATATAGATATATATATATATATATATATATATATATATATATTGTACTTCGATACGGGGCAGTCACGGAATAAGGTGGTATGCTAGATGGTACCATTAGACAGTAATATGATAAGGATAATTTGTGAAATGTAAAAGTTTTATTAAAAGAACTGGTCATTGGCGTTAATTTGCATTTCATATGTTAGAAGGTAGTATGACTTAGTTACATCTTTAGGAGTAAAACTTCAAAAAACAATTTTTTGTAATGTACTAATGTAACTTTCGCGTGTGAACACATTTCGCAAACATAGCATACTTTTTATGTAAGAATCTGTATCATGAAAATTTTAGGTAATATGGTAGCTAATACAACAACATAACAATCATTAACAATAATCTAGACAGAAGGTGATCATGGAGTCCTCGCACTGATGTAGGATTTGATATAGGTTAAATGAATACTGTTTTCATGTATCAATCAAGAAATGCACCATATAATCTAGTCAAATCATTTTGAACGGCAAAAACCTTCATACCCCGATCCATCGTCAAGCAGTGTGCCAGCAGGTTGGGATCTGTATTATTTGATATACCTATTACACCTAACAAATTACATAAACTCAGTTATACAGGAACATTTGTTTACGAAAAGTTTGTGTCTGTGCATTTTGCAGTCGTTGTCTTTTGTTTCTTTCAATACAGGTAGCGTCTTAACTTTGTCTCTTTGTCTACACCTTAACACAATGCTTACTTGAGGAAAATGTATAGAAGAAGAAATAGTCATCCGTGTGTGTTATATCTAAACCCATCTACGCAGCAAATGTGTCCTGAACTATCCTTTCGGTTTTCCCACATTTCCTGAAATACCATATAACACATATTCATGAGAGCGGTTACATTACAATTCAAAATAATAATTTTAGTACCTTTCTGTTCAAAATTTATTTTAATTTCGCTCATCGCGATTTTATTTTTTCAAATTTCATTTTCTATGGTTCCCGTCTTAGGACTTTCATATAGCGAGTCTATAATTAAATAATATGACATGTACTCTTCCAGCAGAGTTTAAGATCATGCATTACAAACATTGGTTGGCCATGCCTCTTTATATCGATCACTGTTTGCCACCAAATACATGTTGAGAAGGAATGCAGTACCATGTATACTTTACATCGTATAATTAGTTCTTATGTTATCGATATCGGAAAATTGTATATATTAAATTCATGCAAATAAACGTGCATGTAATCTGAATAGACTTCGACAAATACATCCGCGTAGTCATGTAAGATACGCCTTTAGTCGATGTCGGACAAATTGAGCTTAAATGAGTTATCACTGAGCATACTTTCGATTGCATCGTTTAATCCAATACTTTTAAACGTTTTGTATTTAGATATCTCAACTATTGGATTTGTTTATGCGGTCCTATGGAGACCTAAAGGCGTTCATAACATGTATCCAACTGGTTAGTATGTGTAGCTGATGTCTATATACTATTTCTGAGAATATTAATATGATTATGGTGAGCGTCGCTGTCTTCGCTGCTACTGGTGTCAACACTGCTCATATTAATATCTTCGCTGAATTAACTCAGCTAAGTTCAACGACTCGAATTATTATTGGCCAATATCATACAATGACTTGCCACGCTTTCCGTCAAAATCTTAACCGGTCTTGACGTCGTTTATGCTCCAAAGTAATTCCAAACTTGAGTAATTTATAAAGAAGTACCAGTTTGTTCATGAAAATCACGGGGTAGTTCAGTAGGAATTATTATATTGCGTGGGTTTTAACAGGATATTGAGCATATTATTATCTTTATCATGCAGAGACAATGAAAACTAAGCAACTTTCCAGATAATGCCTGATGGAGCCGATCCGGAGTTCCCACGCTGGAAATGATCACTTAAACGATGGTTGGTAGGTCCCGCGTGCTGCTATCTAATCTAATCATGTAAATCATTACAAAGAGTGTTTCTAATGCGTTGTGTCAGTATCACTATGGATATATATCATATGGCCAGAGATAGGTAGTTTTCGTCTGAAAGCAACTACTTAACCGTCAGAACACCTAAAAGAGAAAAATTGAAAAATGAAAGTTAATGTATAAAATCACACACAAGCATATAATTATGATGTACTAAGGACATATAAAAGATAGTTCAAGAACAGGATTATAAAATGCAAGTCCATAAACAGATACGTTGAGTAAATAAAATGAATTTATATCGCAACGGAAACCGAAGTAAACACCGAAAAAAAACAAACGAGTTATCTGTGTCATAACCTATTTGAACATGAACAAATCTTGTTTGTCAAATAAGGTAATATTATTGTATATATATCCGTTGAAAATTACTGGCATATGTATGTATGTATGTATGTATGCATGTATGTATGTGCACGAAACCATGCACGTATATACATTTATATATATACAATTTCCTGCATTTAGGACTGTACATATAATTTCTCACAAATACATCAACATATTCAGGTAGTACAATAAGTTAAAACGCACAAAAGAATGAAAGAAAGGTAGCGCAGAACGACAGAAAAAATATTAGGAACAAAGAGACACAATATTTAATTTGAGAACACACACGAACACAAAAACAGCAAAACGGCGCAATTCTTCATCATTCCACCAGATTTCGTTTTATGTTCACAGCCTTCTTTTAAACTATTGTGTGAATCAGACCTTCATCGTTTATACAGATCATCGTGAGGCCTTGTCATGCAGGTGGAACATGAACCAAGACAATTGTTTGATTAATGAGGCGACAGAAGAATGTAGAAAAACAGCAATCCACCCGACTCGTGCTATTATAACCGCTCCCTGAGAAAACGTACAGGTGCTATGTACTTTAGCTTTAGGTTTTAAGTGTTGACCCGATCTTAAAAGATAATGGATAATGTCTGCAAATAAAGTGCATCAATCGCATGCTGGAGGACCATTGATAATGAAATATTCTTTATCATCAAAACTTCGACAGTACGAAATATTCTTATGTTCTGCCGTAAAAAAAAAAATGATCAAATTAAATCAGGATATCAATGTGAGATCAATGATTGTTTTGATATCATCGAATATTATATTCAGTGTAGGCATTTGAAAAGACCGCGTCACACCCTGCCTTGTTGAAAAAAAGAAAGATATGTTTTCCTTATTATTATAAAAACGCGGTAACATTTGTTGACGACATGGTCTAAATATAATCTCACTGGCATGCATATACTGTAATCAATCTGACGATTTATGTTCCATTAGCCAAACCAGGTCACTGTTTTATATCAAAGTGTTTGAAGTTTCTCTCCCTCTTTCTCTCTATCCGGGTTAGACGCTATGTCATGATGCCAGTATTCTTCTTTTAGTCAAGATAATTATATCTATCTCGTGCTTTCTCAATAATATAATATCAGTTGCTTGGATACATTACAATGTATAAAGTTTTCAGTTACCTTGCATTTTCAGTTGAATACGAATATAGCAACGATTAACTATTAAATTATATTTTCTTTTTCGATTTGACATAGTCCTAGAAGTTAAATTTTAAAAACTTTGCTATTCTAAGTTAGGGTTGACCACATATGGATTTTGTTTTATTGTTGAGAACAGTCTTTAACATGTCTTGGTAATATAAACGCAATCATTAGATCTGAGCAGTATAGGTGCATATCTCGTCGCCACATGGTGTTTATGTTCACTCTTAAATAGCTTCATCATCTTGAACACTATTTACGTTTGTCGGCTATTCTTTAAGAATGATAGTCTTGAGATTCGTACACCGTAAAGCTTTAAGTGAATAATTTTGATTCGTTTATAATTAGAACCTCACTCATGCGTATCTTTCCTCATCAATTACTTTCATCTCTCGAATGAAAGTTCTTAAATACATGTATTTATGAATCATTGATTAATACAATGCACTAACATCACCCGCAAGATTAACCTTATGAGTTATTTGTAGTTGTCTCATCGCAACTATCGTATAAATGAGACGTAAATCATCACTTATTATGCTACAGAGTCGATAACTATTTATGATTTAATATCTAAACTATAATCAACAACCTTTTATCTTTCGCAGATGCCAGTCAAGAGGTCGGGAGGTTGAAACTTGCAGACAGGTCGTAGTTTTTTATGTGGTAACTTGATTATATTTATGTTCAAAATATTTCTTTAAAAACTACCACACCCTTTTTATAGTTTGCTTATATTTACCTTTACAAATGTATCACTCTCATCATCAGACTACAGATAGCTATTTTAAAAATAAATAAGCAGGGCATAACCATTGAAGTCTTCCAGAAAATATCAAGGTTGAATTACATTTTCTTGTTACGCGACTCAGCAACATGTTCAGGTAAGATCATGAGATAGCAAATTGTTCACAGTACCTCGTCAAGAGACTTGAAGACCAAGGGTCGTTGGTCAGTTAACAGTCAATGCCAGCCAGTGTCGGCTGTCTCAGTATGACCTTATGATATGTAATTGGTTCACGTTTATACTGCATGATATAGCCAAGGATAAAACAGAATAGAGTACATAAGACCAATTAATCATCAGAAACAAAATATGACTTAACTTGATTCGCGACTTAAATAATGAAAATAATATCAAAAACATTTTGATTTCCTATCATAGACGCACAAGACGTTGTACAAATATGGCGTTATTGCTACACAGCATTACAGGTGATTACATTTGTTGCTACAGAGCATTACAGGTGATTAAATTTTGTTAATTATTTTCTGTCATGCACTATACATTACAAAATACTGGTAAAAATTAACCGCACGGTGTTTGCATGAAAATAATATTGTTTTTACTTTTATCAGTGTAGGCTGTAAAGATCAACCGATACATTTTCAGTTCTAAGGTTGAGTGCGAGCCAGACAAATGATTCACATTCCATAAAGTGATCCGCAAATTAGAAATCGATAAGGTTTGACACGAATTACACCATGCATTCAGTGGAGGAACATATGAGGATTTCATGAGAGCTAAACATACTGGTATACATGTTACATATGCTGTATGAAATATAATATATTATGAAAACAATAAATGAATTTGACGATGATTTCAATATAGATACATGATGCTTTATCTTGATATAATAAAAATAACGGCTCCTATTTTAATTTCAGCATTACTGATCTCTTACTGTTTGTTGTGATGTTCAGCCGGTCACGATTATAAACGGACAATTTCATAGATCTTGTCTTTTGCAAGAAACCAGGCATCTTCTACTAAAAGCACAGTGGTTTAAAATAATTTGTTTCGCATGAATAATTAACTGTTTCCATTCCATTATACTGATTATATAAAAGAATTAAATACACCCCAAGGCTAACACAGACACACGCACTCACACACACACACTCACATAAATGCTTACACTGTTACAAAAATATCATAATTATTTCGTATAATGTACCGTTGAATTAAGTCTCGTATATCCTTTTAAGACAATAACCTGGGAATGTTCTAAGTGGCATGTTCTAATGTAGGACATCGGTCTGGAACTTCAAGAGATACTGAAAGGCGACTGATTTATTGAAGTAGGTCCTTTGCAATTCTAGTCTGCTTCGCCCATGTTAACAAATAATCATGACTCTCTGAAATGTCTTTGCGGGCCACAATGAAAAAGCGAGTTACCTATATTATCAACATCAATGGGGACTTTATTTTTTTCAAATGACTTCTTGGAATTTCAATGTTTCTTTCTTGTCCAAAGTCGTGCACAATTTTAAAACTGTTGATTTATGTGCAAGAATGCAATATGTTCAATGCAACCATGACTGATAGACACCAAAAATCATTTTAAGTTTAAGTATTGACATGGCTTATTTGTAATTGTATTGTTGCACTATTTTGAGCATTTATAACAGTAAAGCACTGTATAAACAACGATCATTGGGTTGATATTGAAATTTACAACAAGTACAATTATTATTATTATTATTATTATTGCTATTATTAGCATTAGTATTATCATTATTACTATTATTATTATATTTTGAGTGTACTAATGATGATAAGCCGTGGCAAAATGTAATTACGATAATATATTTTTTATAATTAAAACAAGAAATAAACAGAGTATGCTAGCATACAGTTTTGTAGTCGTAATGTTTTTACTTCAGTAAATTTGTTTGATGGTGACTAATTTTGAAATTCTTCTACGCCTCGCCTTTTAGCGTGTATCCATACGTTCCAACATTCTTTTCTATAGAAGAGACATACCAACCCGAACAGGCATGAATCAATAATTTTTGTGATCAGTTTTTGTTATTCAGATGTCAAACATTAACTGCAATATAATAGACACACAATTTAAAGTAATATCAGAACATCACATTCCAGCGAACATCTTACCTGCAGTACTATCTAAGCATATCGATTGGGAAGCCGATGTCCCGTAATTGTTTTCCTGTGAGTTTACAAATGTACACATATATAGGACATGCATAGCAAACATACTTACTCAGCATACAATAAGTACGAACATTTAAGCAAGTCATACATTTGGGAAGAATAATATAAAAAATAAACAATTATTAAATACAGTATATATTTTAAATTTATAAACATTCACATTTATGTTGATCATATTTGCTTAACAGCTCAAGCACTGTATACAGAATGAGAGGCAGACAGAGAAAGAAGTGGACTGACAACATCACATAATGGACCAGGAAACCTATTGCAGAGACACAAGCACTGGCACATGATTTGAGACGAGTGGAGGGAACTTATTAGACGTCCAGCAGTACAAGGCCTCGAAGACCACACTAGGTCAAAAGACTGATGATGATGATGAATCTATGTTCCTTGGTTTATGAATGTAGAACCATTAAATCTGACTTTCCCCAATATCTACAATACACAGTTATCTATATTTTTTTCAAACGATTGGATCAAACGGATAATGTATTTAAATGACACAAAACCCATGTTATATTATTGGAATCGACATTAATCAATCAAGCAAAATAATGCCCGTATGCACGTATGATAAACTCTACATAATATGTTGCCCACATTCATATTGCAAAATATAATACAATGCTGCTTATTGTTATATTATGTCATGCAATGTTTATTAAAGTCGATGTCTTTACAATAACATTGACTAATCTTTCAATATCATATCGTTCTCTCCCTCTACATGTAGACCAACACATGAGAGAGAGAGAGAGACTAAGTGCAGATTGTATAGTTCTATTCAAATTTTGTTACAGGCAAGATAATATGTTATATCATGTGAAAGAAAAACTGTTTTATATAACACTGTCATGTTGTTGTTGTTGTTGTTGTTGTTCTAGGGTTTAACGCCATTTTTCAGCACAAGATAGGCTATACATGGCGGCCAGTATAACTGGTGGAGGAAGAACCCTGGAAAACCCAGGGAAGAACCACCGACCTACGAGAAGCTACTGGTAGGCTTTCCCACGTCCCCACGCTAGCCGAGCCTTGGACTCGAACACACGCAGACAGAGGTGAGATGGCAGTGATCCGGAACGGTGAGCGCTTTAGACCACTCGGCCACTCGGGGCCCCAACACTGTCATGAAGCATTACGTCATTTATTACCTGTACTTAGGATCATCTACACAGCAAGAAAAACAGACAACTAAACACTCACACACACACACAGAGGAAGAGAGATCAAATCGTATACGGACAATAGACACGTGTTTCATATAAAGACTTTACAATGAAATGTGTTTTCTTTCACATCTAATGATATATAGATATATAGATAAATAGATACACACACACACACACACACACACACATATATATATATATATATATATATATATATATATATATATATATATATATATATATATATATATATATATATATATATATATAGATACATACATACATACAGAAAATCAGCCATGTATACATATATATATATATATATATATATATATATATATATATATATATATATATATATATATTGACAGATAGATAAATCGGTATATAGATAGATATATACATACATATATAGATAGTAATGGCTGTCAGAATAAAAAAAAAGGAATTGCTTGCTTGTCCTTTTTAAATGAATTTATACCTTGTACACACAATATCAAGTTTAATAAGAAGAAGCACAATAAGTTGTAAAGTGAATCATGTTGTACTAGTAAACGTACTTGTAACAATGCTACATGGTTAATTCATAAACATATGTATTAACAATACACTATTTAACACCACTTATTCTGGGTTCTCTAAAACTTGATATAGTAACAAGACTACTTAGCTCTCCACTAAACCCTCATAGTAAGAATAACATATTTCTAGTCTCTGATTTGTTTTCTTCAAAATATGATGTAGTAACAATACTACATATTTCTAGGCACTGATTTTGTGATCCCAAATCCTGATGTTGTAACAATACTACATACCTATCCCCCAAACCCATGTGGTAATACTACCCTATTTCGAGGCACTGATTTTGTGATCTCCAGGGCCAGATGTAGTAACAATGCTACATAGCTCTCCACCAAACCCATGTAGTAATACCTTATTTCTAGGCACTGATTTTGTGACCTCCAGAGCCAGATGTAGTAACACTACTACATAGCTCTCCACCAAACCCATGTTGTAACAGTACCCTATTTCTAGGGCACTGGTTTTGTGATTTCCAAACCCTGATGTAGTAACAATACTACATTGCTCTCCGATGACATAATATTGCTTGCAAATGTAGCATTTCTACATTGTTATACTTGAAATCCTTTTGTAATAATGTTTTTCCTTGGAGGCTGCATTGTTCTGAAGCTGTCATTAACAAGCCTGGTTTAATAGTATGGCCAGTAATAATATAGTCTATTTGAAATTGATTAAGGTGCTATTTATAGAAGATATTCTGTATATTTAAGTACTTGTACACAACATTTTAATCTTCATGAAATATATATATTTTCAAAAGTAATGTAAGGCACAATATCTTTCTCATGTAATATAATTAAAATGTCACTAGCATCGCATGATGTTATTTCTGGTAGTTCTTCCATATAAGGCAGATATTTGGGTAATTCTTACCTTAGGAGGCTGTTAGAGTTTCATATAAATTCTGTTCTGCTCTTCCATTGATCCTTTTTCAACATATAGCCAACGCACAGAGTCAATGTCTCCACTAATACATAGTTTCGCCCTCATCAATTGTCTGAAAAGATAAAATAGTTTATTTGAAATCATTGCAGACACTAGCATGGACATTTTGTTGATGCTATTTTGATCCACCATGCACATAGCATACAATATGACCTTTAAAACTATATATCGTTATAGAGTGCTCTCAACAGCTTCCAGGAGCTTACCCAAGGGTATCACTGGAGAATGCGAAGACCCAAGAGTGTAGTTATGAAACCTATTACATATGCCATATTTCAGATCTCCACCTGCATTTCTTAAGATATACAATATGTATGTAAGTATCAGCATACATACATATGGATGGACAGGCTGGATCGTATGTCTGTGTGTGAGATTCGGATTTTTAATATAGCTTTAACCATTTTTCAGTCATATCGCTACAATGTCCGCAGTGTGGCAGTTTATATAAATGTCATCACTGGGGCATGATGTCCCACACAGTCAAATTCTCCTGACTCCACTTCAAGCAGTCTTAACACTAGCCTCCTAATGTCTTGGCAGGATCATATAATATCTGCCGTTATAAAAAGCAGAAGAATATATGTAGTATGAAAACTGAATATAAATATCTAAAATATTTTGTAATATTTAGTAGTGAGAATATTTTCAAGATGGCATTGATCGATTTCATATTAAATTATTTGATTTACCCTGTTTACATTCAGTATCAGTTAGACCAGAAGTTGAAAGATTGTGTCAAGTTCCTGACTACTTTGTATTAATAATAAACATCAAGTTGCATGCAATTGCAAAACAACACTTGATATTAAGGCTAATATACGTCAGATTTCACATGGACAGTCATTGCAGTGATGATTTATCACATAATCTGCATATGAACTGTGGCAATTATACAACAAGTCAAGTTACTTAAATCATGGTCTAAGAAAATTTCCTAACCTGTTTTATCTTCTGGTAATGGAAACTTTTATTCCACATGTCCAAAAATGTTGACCGAATAACTGCATGGATCATTCGTTTTTTCATGCAGATTCTGCTCGTATATAGTTAATTTTCTAGATTTGTAAGGCAGCATCATCTCACCATTATCTGTCATTCTATCGGCTTGGTAATATGCATAATCCTGAAGCCAAGATATCGCATGTTCTCTTCCTTGTCCTTGACCACTCACTTTTCTGTATCAAGCTGAAATTGTGCCACACTTATATTTCTTTATGGATTTGTAATATAATTTTTGTCAATCCTATACAAACATCTGAAGCAAATCCACAAACACGCTTTCCATCGACCTAGTGGTTAGAACATCTGCCTAGTATATGGGAGGTCGTGGGTTCGATCCCCGGTCGAGTCAAACCAAAGACTTACAAATATGGTACAGTACTACTAACATCTGCCTCGCTTGGCGATCATCATAAAGATGTTAGTGTTGGGACTGGTCGGCCTGCATGCCAGGATAATGTGACTGGGTGGGACATCATGCTACATGTCTGCGGCATGATGCCCCAGTGATAGACATCACTATAAACTGTCACTCTGCAGACATCGTAGCGATATTACTGAAAAATTGTTAAAGCTATGTTACCAATCGAAATCACACAGACACATACGTTTTCTACCATCAGTAAAATAATAAACATTCCTTTTTTGTCCTTCCCATCAGCTGTTTTGTCCAAAAAAGCACTCAGCTCTGCTTTCAAAACAATTGTTCAGTATCAATATCTGGCTTGTTTGATATCAGTTTCTGTTATCATTTTTAGACAGTAATTCACACATTGTTTTGCTTTCTGTAAGCATGCTGCTACATCTTGCATAGTATTTTCCAGCAGCTTGGAGTTACTGTAAGTTTTTAACTGTTTGTTCTTATTGAGTTTGCATGTATCATCAAAGATGTAATTCTACATGCTTAAATCATAGATGTATATGCTTAAATCGTAGAGTGTTGAGTTAAAGTGTGTTACAAAATGTATAAGTTTAAATTTGTTTTTGTTCTTTTATTTTACTTCATATTTTGGTACAAGAACATAAACGTCAGTAAAGCACACTTTATAGCTATAATGATTCAACAATGCACATTTTATCTTCAAAATACAAGACAATTAGAACTGTTTCGGCTTTCTTAAATGACACTAAAACCCTGAGCATCACCACATGTCCTAACTAGTTAACAATCATATTTCTTGCTAAAATGCAATTCTGGATAAAGTGCATACATTTGTTGTTAGGTTTAACGCCATTTTTCAGCACACGATAGGCTATACATGGCAGCCAGTATTAATGGTGGTGGAAGAACCCGGAAACCCCCGGGAAAGAACCACCGACCCACGAGAAGCTACTGGCAAGCTTTATCACATACCCACATTAGCCGAATTTAAGACTCGAACCCACACAGACAGAGGTGAGATGGCAGTGATCCGTAACGGAGAGCGCTTACGACCACTCGGCCACTTACATACATTTGATGTCACATGAAAACTGAGGATAACTAAGATCATGAACATCTTTATATGATGAAGTGAACATTTAAGTGGATAAGTGCATTCAGTTGTGTCCCTCTCCCATTTCTGAGGCTTAAATTGCAAGCTAGAACTGAAAACTACATCAACAGATTAACAGTTATTTCTGTATTGCTGTGATGTGCTTATATTAATGGCCCAATACGAACTGCAAAAATTAGACACATGCCTACATATAGAAAACGTTTTGTTCCACACCACCTGGTTAAATAATAAATGAGACTCAATTTTAATCAGAAGTAGGATATTGAAGAATCATATAAAATAATGTAATTGCAAACTGCTACATCTGAAATAAAAAATGGTAGATATTACAATTAATTACAAACAGAATAGATAGAATCCTCATATACATTGCATTTATTTTAAGGTTTATACATATTTTGTGGTATAACATTTAAGATGCTACATACCTTGATCCCCTCAGTAAATTATGTGTTTTCCATCTGGATATCCATGAAGCAACTGCTTGAATCTGCTGGTTTTGTAGAAGTTATTGATGATCCAATTCCATTACCATCATCTTTCTTAGTCATGTTATCATCTTCAAAAGTGATCTGTTTCTCTGCAACTGATGTATCTTACGCATCATGACTTTTTGACAGATCTTCCTGTAAAGAACTTCCCAAATTGTCGATAAGTGCTGTACCCAGAACTTCAATTATTTTGGATATATCATTATCCTGTAACACATAATTTTCAATTATTGAGGTTCCTAAAGCAATGTTACTTTCAAGTTTCATAATTGTTTTCCATGGAATTGCCTAGTTCATCAAAGACAAAGTCTGTTTCACTGGCCATTTCAGTGTTATATGGCAATACATTCAAGGGTTTACTTCAGGCAGCTTATAATAGTATCCCATTTAATAAGCCATATGTTTACATTTACTGCTAGATATTAGCAGTTAAAATACAAAGCATTGGGCATTGAATGAATCACATATAGCATAGCTAATGTTAGTAATTGGATTTTCTCCAGTCCATACCCTTCTGCATTGTTTTACATCCAGAGAGCCAATTGTTATCCCCTTTATTACCCAACAGGTGCTGACATTTAGTTTGATATTCACATCATCAGTTCTCAGACACTAGTTAATTGTACAAATTTAGTCCAACAAAACCCGCATGTGTCTTGCTATTTCAGGCAAAAATCTGCTCTGCCATTCTCTGTAATTGCTATCTCAACAGCTGTAAACTTTGATCTTTTCACACAAGGGATTTGTCTCTCCATTTGAAGTAATTATAAAATAACTTTACCAAACCTGAGTTTTCTCCATAATACAAGTGGAAGGGGTGTATGCTTTCCTTTATTCTTGAAACACTCAATTTACTTGCATGCACTCTGATTAGAAGTATGTTTAAGACTGAATAATTTTTACAACAAATGTAGACAGAAATGGGCTTGCATTTCTGTCCTACAGAATAATGATTGCATCATATGGCCAAGAACTTTGATTATGTATGTATGTATGTATGTATGTATGTATGGCACATCTGCCGGTAGCTTCTCTTGCGTCGATTAATTAATTAATTAAATAATTAATACTGACCGCCATGTATAGACTATCGTGTGCTGAAAAATGACGTTAAACCCAACAACAACAACAACAGCAACAATGGCACATATGCACTATCATGGCCACCACACAGAGCCAGGTTAATTAGGTAATAATATTCGTTAAGTTTAATTTGCTGATAATTGTAACTGATGAGATAAGCCACTCTTCAGATTTGAGCAAATTCATGTAGGTGCTCTTAGGACTGATTTTTAAATTTTATTTGCAACAACTTCCAAACTCAATATCAAGCCCTAATAGTCGAGCTTGGTTCATCATGCTAAAACTATTATACACATAGATAGACCATCTCTAATCATATCCTAAACTTCAAAGCCTAGAGAAAAGAAAAGTTTGGAGGACATGTGCAATATTATTCATAAATCAACTCATCCATATACCCAGGATCGCATAATCCCTAACTTTTCATCAAAATACTCAAGAGAACTAGTAGATTTACTTTGTGTTCTTTTTTGTTTTTAAAACAGTAACATTTCCAAGTCTGGACATACATTTGTTCAGCCAGAAAGTGCTCTTGTTTTTACATCTTAATGACTCTCTCTCTCTCTCTCTCCATCTCTGTCATTAGGAATATATTTCAACTTTAGTGGTTTTTCACACACTTGTCTGGGGGAACTACTGACTTTTTTTTATGACCACTGCCCTCCCTCCAGAAAAAAAAAAAGAAAAACATTGGCTAAAATAGTCTGCCCTCCTGTTAAGCAAATTACATTGTATGATAAGTAGACTAATATACTGTACTTGCTCTATTCAATGGAATTAATTATCCTAATTGTATTCTTATGCTTTAGTGACAAAATATAAATTATTTAAGTATTACCTATATAAACCATAAACACAGTTATAAGAACACAACAGTACTGTAATGCTGGATAAAAAAAAAATAAAAGTATCTAAATAATTGATAATTGTTGTTGAGAAACTATTTTGCACATATATAAAAGCTATAATACATCTACTACTACTACTACTACTAATAATAATAATAATAATTTTAATAATAATCTTATTTTCAACTTTCACTGTCTGACAGTTTAAGGCCAGGAAGGCAACAAATTTATTAAAAAATAGATGATGTTAAAATGATTTTTAAATAAATTTTAATCTTTTTTCTTATAAAATATATGTTGAAAAGGTAAATGTGTAACAAAACGTCGAACAAATATTCTCACAAAGGCAGTAACAGTCTCTAGGCTGAAAGTTTGTTTTGAAATAAATTTCATGACTTCTTTTTAACTGCTGAATGTGGAAAGCATCTCTGATATTCTTCAACAATAACACCATTTTCAATTTAACTGCTATAGTGGACATATTCGAATCCATATTGACATCATTATTATTTAGGACCAACAAGACATCATAAGAAATCTTCTGTTGGAAATCCCATGTTGATATTGCTTTCTATTTTGGAGTAGAACAATATGGTGTATGATCTTCATGTTAATCTTTAAATAATCCCAGCCCTTTTTTCTAAACATATGGATAACAAGTTGGTTCACTATTTGAATTTGTGGAAAGCATTATCATAATACTGTCTACCATTTTTTTTCTTTAAATCAGAAAATATTGTATTCTCATCATACTAAAAATATTTACAACTCTTCTCTCTCTCTCTCTGTCTATCTCTCTCTCTCTCTCTCTCTCTCTCACACACACACACACACACACACTCTCTCTTTACATTTTTTGATTGGCCAGATATTTAAGAATGTGTAAATGCCTCATTGATTCTTAACACATGCCGTGCATCCAACTGTGTTTTACTAACATCATCAGCAAGCTAAACAATTATGAGTTCACAGTTCCCAAATTCCTCAGTAAGCAGAGTGCATGGATCAGATGTTTACAGTGATAGCATGTTTGAGCCCAAACATCTTCTTTATACCCATAAAATAACAATGTTTTGTATGGAAAATTCATTTATATTGCTATGGAAAGTAGAATAAAGCAGGTTTGCTTTACTGAACTATAATTTATACTCTGGAAAGCCAATATGTGGCTTGCAAAACTGCACCAAAGAAACTAACCAAATGACTCTAAGAAACTACCTCCACCTCCACCCGGGAAAAGCCATTTACAATGAGCTGGCAATAAGGTCACAATCACCTACCCTCCTCCCCCCACATGCAGTGGCCTAAATTCGCTATTTAAAAACAAACAAACACATGTACTAAAGTTATATCAGCACCGCATGACTCCGTTCCAGCATTTGCTGGTAAAGAGTTGGAGGTGTCACCCTGTTGTTTGATTCTTAAGGTCATGGATTTGTAATTAATGTTTTCCCCGTTTTCCCCCTATTAGATTTCATGTGTGCATTTGTTTCATGTCAGGTTGTTCTTTGTTTCGATTTGTCATATTGTTTTAGTTGTCCCTGCATGCTGGTTGTGAGATGTACTCCATTACCAACCGGTATATGGGTCTGTTTCCATTCTCAGGTGAATACTTGCAAACACTAGTGCTTGTGTTTTCTTGCCTTGAACCTTACATGCATGAAGGGCCCCGAGTGGCCGAGTGGTCTAGAGCGCTCTCCGTTACATATCACTGCCTTCTCACCTCTGTCTGCCTCTGTTCAAGTCTCAAATTCGGCCAATGTGGGTATGTGAGAAAGCTTGCCAGTAACTTCTCGTGGGTCGGTGGTTCTTTGCGGGTTTTGTATCGGGTTATTCCTCCATCGTTAATACTGACCGCCATGTATAGCCTATCTTGTGCTGAAAAATGACGTAAGACACTACAACAACAACAACATGCATGAGACTTAGGATCGTACTCCTTTTTCATTTGCAGAAGTCCAGGGTTAAATTTCTGCTCCCATCCCCATTTTGTTATCATTATTATTTTGAATTGAATTGCCATAGTCATTAAAGTCCCGTGTGGTACTGTTTGTGTGTGTTGTGATGCAACTATATGCTTAAAAAAAGATCATTAGAAACTAATTTAGACACATAATGCCTTTAAAACAATTTGCTGGAGAAAGTGGACCGAAATTCCCCAGCTGATGACAGCTGGAAGACAGCAGGCGGTGAAGCCGAAATCAAATTACCAAACAAGACTGATAAGTGCGCCCACATAAACACGCAACCTAACGATGAATGATAAACACAGAAGGGTCTAATATTAGGACATATACGAATGATTCATGCGAAATACCACAGGGGAGAATTAGCAGAAAATAACCAAGAAATAGAGCCTTAATTACAAACTAATTCTTAAACAGAGGGCGAAATAAGAACAAATGAAACTTAGCCAAAATTTTCTTTGCCGTGCCTACAATAAAATAATTGATACCCACGACAACAAAAACAACATAGTATATCTCCCTGGAAAAGCCATCTCAGGATATGCTGGCTGAGAGGACATCAAACCACCTTCAAGCAAAAATTGCATTAGAAAAATCATCTTGTCCCTGGAAAGCTTTCCAATGTGGCTAGTAAAATTATACCAGAAACACTTCTGATTAGCATATTTTCCATCACATCGGCGTGTTGGAAAATTTCAAATGTATATAATTATAATCATTCTTAGTTGAACAAGTTTTTGCCATCACACTAACGTGGATTTATAATGGGCATACTGATATAGGGATATAAGGACATTTCAGAAATTTCCTGAAGGACACAAGCAAAATAAAAAGGCACAATGAAGACTTTAAAGGGCTTATAATATGTGATAAAGGAAGATATAATGAAGTCAGCATATGACTTCATGGTAAAAGTAAAACGTGAATCTTTTTGTAACGGAAGAATAATGGAAAAATGAATAAGGAAAAAAATCTCAGATTCTAGATGAGAGGAAACCTGTAAAAACTAAAAGACCACATTCCCAAGTAAAATCTAACAGCATAGTGCAATCTGACCAAGTATGTAAGTAAAACTTATAAAATTAATATCATATAACTTTTTTAAAATTTAATATATGGAAGTGTTCCTTTCCTGCAATATTTGTCTTATGTTCGATACATAATTAAATTGCTTGCAAAATAGCTTTTTAACCTATTTAACCACTAGTGGTTAAAGCGTCTGCCTCGAATGAGAAAGGTCATGGGTTTGAACCCTGGCCAAGTCATACCAGACAGTTCTAAACATGGTACTGACAGATGCCTTGCTAAGCACTCAGCATTGACAGGTTAGTGTTAGGACTATTTGGCCTTGTGTCCGGATAATGTGACTGGGTGGTAAATCATCCTTCAGATCTACTGTATGACGCCCCAGTGATATACATCCCTATTAACTGCCACACTGCAGACATCATAGCGATATTACTGATTTTTTTAAGGCTACGTTAAAAATCCAAATCACACACACTCACACATGTAGCCTTCTTTCTATCTTGACAAGGAAGATACCTATTGTTAACCATGCAAAACTGTAATGGATGTCCAAAAATTGACTATTTTTAGCAATCATTATTTAGCATAACTGGAGTTCTAGCTTGTGTACTTACAAGCAGAATTGAAAACCAGTCTGCTTTTGTTTCTACAAATCACCTAAAGGTTTACTCTCAGGCTGGAAGGCAATTAAAATCCACTTCTTTGATGATGATCATGTAGTGCAAAAACTGGTCTTTGGTGCAAAGGACAGTTTTTATGATAAAATGTAATGGTGCATAAACCTGCCAAATCAATTTTTTAAACAATACATGAGTGAGGTCAAAGAGGGCCATATTTTGGATAGGCATACTAAAGCAAAACATAAGAATATCACTCACTTGGCCTGATAAGTCAATGGAAATTCACATAATAACATGTTTTTGCACCTAATCCCCACATTTTTACATGCATTTTTCATGTTGTAAGGCCTGCCATTTTTTAGAGCAATTTTTTGTGATGCTCACAGTGCAAACACCAGCACTTTTCCTGGTTAATAATTCTGAAAAGCATTGCCTACTTAATAGCTAGATGCAAGTCAAAGTATTTGTCATCCATGCATTTTTTGAGATATTCTACTTGCGTTGAACCAACATGTCTACTGCTATAACTGGCTAGCTCTGCTTCCAAGCTGACTATGGGTGTTTCATTGGCTACTTACTGTGCAGTGATTATATGAGATGTACATGCCACACATCAATTTAAAAAACGCACAAATCTAAAAGACCTAATTAACAAACATATCCATATTTTAATTATTAAACAATAATATTTTTAAAAAAGTCACACCACAGCCTTAAGTTAAGAAATTTGCCATGTCCACTGCACCTTTAATACCTTGAGGGTGTGATTGGGGGTCGGTGAAGGTTATCCATTGGGAAGCTAAAGGCAAGATTTTTCACTAATGCCAAATAAACAGCATTGAAGCAGACTACACAGGTTGCATCATTTGGATTGCTGAGATATTTTAGATAAAAATAAATTACAAAAAGGAAAGTTAAAAAATAAGTGACAAACAACTCACACCAATACTCTTATTGAATCACTGGGCATTGGTTTTACCATTTTAAAAACATTTCTGCAACATTTAGATAGTTCACTTAACAACATGGACAATTTGTGTTTTAGATGTCACCTGTCACTGTGTTTACTTCTTTTCTTTCCTCTTTTCTCAGTATCTTACTGATATAATGAAACTTTGTTTTATATGCAACCAAAGAATAAAAAATAAAATGTCCACTATTGCAGTTTTGTAGAAGAATGTCTCTGCAAATACAGAAATAAAGTACTCAGCAATGTCAAATATCATTAATTTTAAGAGAGGGACAATGGGTGAGTTATTGAGAGTTGCTTCCTTGGGTTTGGGGAACCCAGTCAAAAAAGGGATGTTTTAAAAACCTGAAAAAGAAGGCAATAGTTAATATATCTAGTGCAATATTTGCATATTATAAAACGATGGGAGACATATTAGATCACGTTGGAGTTATGAATGTATCTTCAATTCCTGTCCATCCAAGTCAAGTGGATACAATTTTTTTTTACTAAACAATAACTTTTAGTTTTCCATACAGAGTAAAAGCAGATGTAAATGGCAACAAGATAGTTTTAGATATTTCAGCTAAGAATCACAGGCATGCACTTATAAACAAAGAATATATAGTTTCACAGTATGCAGATGACACCACCCTCACCCTGGATGACTTTTCAAAGTCCCTTAAGTCAATTCTGTATGGTATCTACTAATATTATAAATTTTCTGGACTCTGTATAAATAGTGAAACAAAATGAAATTTGTATTTATATAAAGTATAACTGGAAGTACAATAATGTACTGTGAATAATATCGTTTAGAGTGGAATACATCTTATTTTAGGTATGTAGGTACATGTATTACATTCTCTATAGAGTTAGACGATATGGTCAAGCTTAATTATGAAAGCAAATTCAGAGAAGTTAAATATTTACCTTTACAGTTGTAGGTATGGCCTTGTTTATTTAATGCTTTTATTGTTGTTGTTGTTGTTGTTTTTATAGGGTTTAAAGCCATTTTTGAGCACATGGGAGACTATACATGGCGGCCAGTATTAATGGTGGAGGAAGAACCCAGAAAAACCCCGGAAAGAACGACCGACCCTAGAGAAGCAACTGGCAAGCTTTCTCACATACCCACATTTGCTGAATCCGAGACTCGAACCCACGCAGACAGAGGTGAGATTGCAGTGATCACTTTAGACCATTGGACCACTAGGGGCGCCTAATGTTTTTGTTGAAAGGAAAATAAACATGTAGCAGTTGTATATACACATCAGTAAGGCAGAGTAATTTCAAAGGTAATACTGCAGAAAATTGTAGAAGTGCTCTTTGTCTCATATGAGGTTGGTAATAGGAGAAAATAATTATTTGAAATGCTAACATAATGCAAATATTTTCAACTTTATAAAGCTTGTAATAGCAAGCTAATGTTGAATCTAGTGATAACATGCATATGTGCATGGCCATATATGTATATGTGTGTATATTGTCTAATTGTTTGTGTTGATATATGTTTGCATGCTAAATATGTGTACATGTAGAAAATACTTATAATAAATATATGTTCTTTTTGTCACTCTCACTCTATTCTTTTTTTTTTTGCACTCTCTTTCCTTAAGAGACTGACATATTTGTCTCCCTCTTTCTTTTTCTCTCTGTACAGTAGCCAATATTAAGTTCTGTATTGGGCTTAGAATATAAATCTATATAGCATTGTTAATCAATACTCCCTGTAACGTAACGTGCTTACAGTGAATTATGATGTAGCCCGTCAGATGGTTCCCTGAACACCTGTAGCCTATGTTCAGGGAAATATAAAAAAATGACCCTTTCTTTTATGGCAGTGGTGTTTTCCCAAACTGTTATGTTAGAACTGTTGGCATAAGGTTGTATGACATTTGTGCAAATCAGCTTTCACAGATGCATACAACAGTTTTGCAATTTTGTAATGCAAGGTCTTAGCTTGGATACTACATGTAATCGGATCCCTATCTTAGGACAATATTTACAATCCTGTTATTATTATTCATATTAATTATTTAATATATTTTAAAATTATATCATGTGATCAGCACATTGTAATGCCAAATATTACGTACCATTTATTCGGTTATTTGATCTGATGCAAATAAACTTATTTTTACATAGGTTATTCTTTACCATTACTGTTTCTTTTTATTGTCATATTAATACATTTTTTTATTAGGATCTTACTTTCGTTAACATTGAAATAACCTAATCCCGGTTCGCAAACATGTTGAAATTATTGTAATATTATGTACTTTGATGTACACCGTCTATGATGTAACGTTGATTTGATACACAGAGAGAGCTTAGTTTGCAGGTTGGATACCGGCCTATGCAACCCTGGGTTAGCATGATATAGCCAATAATGTGCTGAAAGTGCCATACAAAGCATAAGAAAAATGGTACTTGGAAATGTATAGGGCCCCAAAAGTATATTTTATATCGCACTATATATATATATATATATATATATATATATATATATTGATTTATTTATTTATTTATATTGAAATGACTAGTATATATAATCTACTAAGCATTTCAAATAATTTGCTCAATTAGATGCACAAATCAATTTTGGGATTTAAAAAAAAATAATCCACGAGGGAAAATTGATAGGGGTCAGCAACGAAAAACAGAGATGGTCAGCCAACCAGAAACTTACATATTTACTTTGTCTTGTCTAATGTAGTGATTTTTGATGAGATGTGGCCTAAGCACAGTATTCTAAAAGGCGAAATACAGGAAAGAAATGTTACACTTGAGGGTGATGCAAGCATTAAAAAAAACATTCAGACTGTTCTACGGTGTGACTTGGACATTTCTGACCTTGAATGTACTTGGATAGAATTAAATAATACAGGGAAGAAGGTAGTAGCTGCAGGAATATTAAAATCACCTAATTATAGCATAGCTGCTTGGGAGCAACTTGAACTTAGTACAGAGATAGCCCAATCCACTAAACTTAACCATTTCATTTCAGTAGATTTTAACTGAAAAAGATTCTCCTTCCTGAATAAAAGAATATCATTGTTTTGAAAGTTAAACTCAGTTAATGTGTAAGGATATAAGAATGGACCCAAATTTGGTTGGCTACATTTAATTCATAGAAGACTGAATTAAATCTAATACAGTATCACAAAAAAGGTACTCAACTTGTCCAAATATTTATACATGGCTGAAACAAACATGCAAGATTTTACTTAATGTAAACATATGGGTGTAATGTTTGTTAGTGATTTTTCATTGCACACACACACTCAATATATTCCTGATCTAACCTGCAAGGAAGTTTAAAACTTGAGAAAGTTTCAAATACAAGCCACATTGATTCTCCCTGGAAAAAGGTGTACACTGGTTATATTTTATCAAGTTTTGGCCGAACTGCAGTCTCAGTTTTTTGAATCTAGGGCTAAAAATGACTTAATGGACACGATGATTTTCATGTTAACATACATATGAACAAATATATTTAAAGCATAATAAAAATGGTTTTCCTCAGTAGATATGGAGATTTGAATATAATAGTGCCACTGATGTTCTTGTTTTAGTTTCTTCTTTTTGTTTTTATTCAACTTAAAGAATGCTACACAGCGCATACCTTCTATGAATTCTGTATTTTTCATAAGTAAATGATAGCTATTTTAAGTATATTTATGACCAGGTATGTGTATCTGCCAAAAGAGGCACTCTCATTGCACCAAGAGTGACAGTGACATTGCAGTAAAGAGTGACAGTCACATTGCAGTAACGAGTGACACTCGCATTTCACCAAGAGTGACAGTCACATTGCAGTAAAGACTGACAGTCACACTACAGTAAAGAGTGACACTCACATTTCACCAAGAGTGAAGTCACATTGCAGTAAAGAGTGACACATTTCACCAAGAGTGACAGTCACATTGCAGTAAAGACTGACAGTCACATTACAGTAAAGAGTGACACTCACATTTCACCAGAGTGAAGTCACATTGCAGTAAAGAGTGACACATTTCACCAGGAGTGACAGTCACATTGCAGCAAAGATTGACAGTCACACTACAGTAACGAGTAACACTCACATTTCATCAAGAGAGACAATCACATTTCATCAACAGTGACAGTCACATTGCAGTAAAGATTGACAGTCACACAGCAGTAAAGAATGACAATCGCATTTCACAAAGAGTGACAGTCACATTGCAGTAACGATTGACAGTTACACTACAGTAAAGAGTGACAGTCACATTACAGCAATGAGTGACAGTTACATTACACCAAGGGTGTGTGTCACATTGCTGTAATGACTGCACCAAGAGAGAGTCAGACTGCAGTAAATAGTTAAAGTCACATTGCACGAGAAGTGACAGTCACGCTTATTAAAAGTGATGGTCAAACTGCAGTAAAGAATGACAGTCGCACTGCAGTAAAGAGCGAGTCTGCTTGAAGAATAGATTGACAGCTACATTGCAGTAAAGAGTGAAAGTCACATTGCACTAAAGTGTGTGTGTTATTTTGATTTTTAATGTAGCTTTAACAATTTTCCTGTTATACCGCTACGATGCCTATAGTGTGGCAGTTTATAGTGATGTCTAGCACTGGGGCATCATGTCACAATACTGACACCAGGCCGACTAGTCCTATTACTAACCTCCTAATGCTGAGAGCCAAGTGAGGCAGCTGTTAGAACCATTTTTGTAAGTATTTGGTATGACTCGGCTGGGGATTGAACCCATGACCTCCCGCATCCAAGGCGGATGCTCTTACCACTAGGCCATCGGAGCTGTATGCAGTAAAGAGTGAGTCACATTGTACTAAGTGTAACAGTCAGCTTGCAGTAAATTACTTAACTGGTTGCCCATAATTCATGCGAAAACAATAAATGGTTAATTGCAATCTACAAAATATGTACAGACTGTGAAATGGTGAGAATTGCAGCAAATTCAATTTCTAAAATAAGGTGAACCGTATATTATACACCTGCAGACACAAATGTAATAAACTATTGTGTGTACATGAAGTTCAGACATGTATAATACCTTTAATTATTTTCCCGTTTTATCCACCATTGCATGCAATAATCAGTAACAATGATACCGTGATCTTCAGAATCACTGCAAAGTTATAACACTTGTGCATGTCTAGGTTTAAAATGACTAGTATACACTCAAACCTTAAGATATCATGTTACTACATACAGTATGAGCAAATATATTATTAACATTATTAATATTACTCTGTATCATATCTAAGAATTAGTCTGCCGTTGTATCCACCATTGCATGCAATAATAAGTAACAATGATACCGTGATTTTCAGAATCACTGCAAAGTTATAACACTTGTGCATATCTAGTTTTAAAATGACTAGTAGACACACAAACCTAAAAATATCATGTTACTACATTCCACTGCATACAGTATGAGCAAGGATAGTATTAATATTACTCTGTGTTATATCTAAGAATAGCAGACAATGGGACATTGGCTGTATCCATGGCAGATATATTAGTTAGATTGCTTCAGTTCATGTTTAAAGTTTGCATTTGAAGAAATCCAGACTGTGAGGGAGACATTTTATGCAAATTTTCAATCTGTATATAGAATGTGTACAGCTAGCTTACTATGCTTAGGGTTATGAAGTAAGGTTGAGGGGTAACTCACTGTTACCAATTTTTTAAATGATTATCGATAATATCCGAATGATCAGCAGTCATTCCAGGTAATCAATACAGTAATAATAAATATGACATAAATTAGTCATCACACAAGCCAAAACATTTCGAGAGAATAGAGGTATTGAGAATAGATTTCGGTTCAAACCTTTAAATGCATCAGAAAAAAAAAACCACTTTTTTTAACATAGTTATACGCTATCATGAGACTGACCTTCTTGGTATATATTTTCTTATCATTTGTACATTTGGATAGAGAAGTGATCTATGATTTTTTTTGCAAAACTGACAAGACACAATCTTAACCCTATTTGTTAAGATAGCATATGACATCAGCACTGTTTAGAGGAAAAGATACTGTTTGCTACATGTAATTGCTTTAAATAGACTGAACCAATCAAAATTACTTTATTTTTACTATACATAATCATTTATTGTAGTAACATATTGCTGTCTGCAAGCATGTTTGCTGGAAGCACACTGATGCAGAAAATATCATACAGTTTGAAACAATGATATCTACATTATTATAGCTTTGAGAACAGTGCTTATTTTTTAAACTGGAGCATAAATCAGTGAGAGAAAGAGCACACTGATGCAGAAAATATCATACAGTTTGAAACAATGATATCTACATTATTATAGCTTTGAGAACAGTGCTTATTTTTTAAACTGGAGCATAAATCAGTGAGAGAAAGAGAGATAGAGAGAGGGAGAGAGAGAGAGAGAGGAATGGGTACACACACATTGTGAGGGCTGAGTGTTTTTTGGCTTAAATTTCATTTTGGTATGATAATAATATTAGACTAGATATGGTTCTGTAAGTGGTTATGCCTGACATACTTGCTTGAAAACAATTCAAGTAATATGGTTTTGATAGCTTTTTCTACTTTTTTTTACTTGAATGCTTTTATTAAACAGCATGTTCCAATCTGTTATTTTTTGTACACAGGTGTAGGGGATTCATGCACGTGACATTGTTAATTATGTTTATGTCTTTATTGTCATCTTCTGAAAGCAAAGGCTGATAATTAACAGAGATTGATGTATCATTGGACAATCATGACCAGCAAATATGTTTAGTAACAAAGATTAGAGATAACTGTGGTTGATACTTGTACTAACAGCTGAAATAATTTTCAGCCTAACACGATATGTGTCAAGGTTATCTTCATTAACTAATTTCCATGGGTCAGTGTTGAACAGAGTCAGGAATCCCACCCATGACATCTACTAGTTTTTTCTAATCGTTTCAAAATCTGATATAGCTGAATTACATTACCAAGTTTTGTATTAATATCAAGGAGTTTTACGTCAGCTGTCAAGGGGGTGAAAAAGAAATCATCTGCGATTTCATTATATTTTTGAAAGTTTCTACGAAGTTTTTTAATCGCTCTTTCATGAAAATCATACTCAGGTAATAGCTTGGATAATTTTGTGTATACTGTTTCTACTTTTTTCATGTTTTAGCATCCTCATCAGATGTTGGATTTCTTAAAACACCTATCTTATTGCCATTCATATTGAGTTCACCTGTCTTTGTATCGCCATTGTTCCGCGAACGATTAGCAACACATTTTGTAATTTCATTTATAACAGTTGCGATTGATATAGCCGAGGATCTGATTTTACCGTGATTGGTAGTTACTGGAATAGTATCCGAATTAGCACTGAGAACTGTACAAACTATGTCATTGCATTTGATATTACTCGTGTTTAAAACACAGTGTTTATCCTGAAAAATAACAACTTCACCTTGGTCAACTCCAGAGAGGTTCATAATATCAGCGAATTCATTTTTAGTGGCGTAATTTGACAGATAAATCATCATTTTTTTTCTTTCTTGCATTTACTGGTAACACTACGAGAAGATCATCAACCATTACACTTTAAGATCTGTTTAAAACGACGCTGTTAGTTGTAAATCATGCACGATCTTATGAGGTGGTAATACTGATTTTGATATAGCTATGATAACATTAATTACTTCGCGACCACATGTTAGAGGATCAGTTAGTGTTTGTGTTGGCAATAATGAATACCAACATGGAATGTTTCTGGCGTGATTGCAAAACTATATTGGCGCAGAAAGAACGTACGAATCCAAATAAATAGAACCACGTGGATAAAATGCGCATGCAACCCAGTGAGTTCCTGGACTAGAATTAGCAATAGTATAATTCCCGTCTCATTATCATGCGGTTGGTTTGGTAATTGATCGCGCATAAAAACACTTCTGAAATATTTTGTTTTGCGCAGTATCAAGTTATTCAAAATTTGACATAGGCAGAATTAGCGAAATATTCATGGAAGTCTCAATCTTTTACTGTACCGATAAACGGTTTCTAGTTATCCTAGACCACTTCCCATTTTGTATATCCCTGTCCTGTTGATTTTTCTAATGCCATTCCTGCGGCGGTTCTAACATCACCAAGTACAGCTGATTTTGCAAGAGCTGGGGCTGCAGCGGCTACTAACGCTGGCACAGCCACAAGAAGTGGAGATATACCGCCTGATTTAATTGAGTATTTAATATAACTCGAATAAAGATGAAGTTGAACTCCGGTTTTTGATTCTAAGGCCTTACTAAAATGTTTAAGTTGAGTCTTGAGTTATGAGAATTTGTTTGGAGCACCACTATAAATTTGATATATTTTTAATTGATACTTTTATTCCGCATTTACATGCAAGTTTTAATTGTAATTGTGTCACCTGACCAGAAGTCAGAGTGACATTAACGTGACCGTACGAATTTTTTGTAATATGATAAGTGAGCTAATTACATGATTTCTACTGGACTACTGGAGCGTCAACAAATCTCTTTATTCAACCAGCACCTTCAAGTAACATTTATTTATCTGAAAGAATAACTGCATTTGCTCTGTAACCACCACAGGGCAGTCGAGCTACTCGAGCTCGAGAGTGTATATCGACGACAGATTGCCTGAATAAATATAAATGTTCCAATGAAAAGTAATAGATCGGATATAATGTTGTGAAATCCCGCTAAGATATCTGCAAACAAGTGTAAACATTTTGATCACGCACCATAAATGTAATTAACCGATGATAAACACGTGCTACATGATTTGATTCAAAATTTAACAAAACCTTTTTTTCAGGTGGTTCTTGATTTTCATTTATTCTCAAAGCAACTTCAGAAACTGCAAGTGTGTCAAACACCAATGGATTTCGTTCCTGTTAATATATTTCAGCATTTTCCTGAAATGCGAGGTATATATGTCGTGGCGCAAAAACGCCTTCCTGTAATGCTATTTCCCACGTGAAAAACCAAGCCGTAATGCTTTGAATGCTATCTGTATTCATTGTTAACCATGACTGCAATGATTTACCACCTGAATTCATACAATCAATTAATATTTCTGCTTCAGCAAGTGATTATGTCATTAGCGTCATCCACAGTAACAGTTTTCTTAGTATTACTTTACCAGCATCAACTGCGTTAGGTCGCCATAATGCATCAGATTCAGTAGCTTTTCTCACAAGTACTGCAGTGTGTTTAGCTCCAAATATAACTTTTCTAACATTCATACAAAATCCAAAGATGTGTGACAATGGAATCTCAATGACAAATTGTCTTCCTCGTTTAACATTGATCTGCCTACTGCGAATCCATGGTTGTAGTGTTCGTTCATCAACGCAACTGCGTCCACAGCTGCATTTAGCATTAAGTTTCTATCCTCAGACTGATACATGATAACCATTGCAAACATCATTGACAGTCCAGCTGATCTACAATAATCTTGCCAGGCCCAATCTCAACATGTTCATTATTTTTTCCGTCAATCGTGTATATAGCACTGTTAAATAATGCCATAATACCATTGTTAACAAATCCAGGCAGATCTAAAAATCCGTATGCTGTATTATTTTTTTTTTAAAGTCTACCTTCTTCTTCGATAAATGCTTCAGCAGGTAAGACATATATGCTTGTATCTAATTTGATTAGACCACGATGATTTTTTACACGTGTGTCATAAGAATACAATTGATAATCGCGTATACATTCATATTTAAGAGCCGATGCGTGCATGTCGAACGCTGGGTCATATATACGCTTGAAAATTTATGTTATAATAATAATGATACTAATAATGATGACTTTGTATAGCGCCTAATCTTTAGAAGCTCTAGGCGCTTTACAACATTAGACAACACCTATAAGATAAAAAACATATAATAATATTATTACAAAAACAAACACCATGAAATTAGAAAAACATTAAAAAAAAAACATGCTGAGAATATTTCAGGTAAGAAACATTATTAGGTCTTTAAGTTTGTTCTTGCAGTCGATATAAGTGCGTTTTGAGAGGAAACTTGCCGTTATATTTTTTCCTTTTTTCCTGATTTATCAACACCAGCCAACACTGAAAGTTTTTGATTTGCAGCTTGATTTATTATTTTACTGACATTTGCAGGGATAACTTCAGTACTGGGTATTTTTTTCTGGTTGTAGGTTTCGTCTAATTAATCGTACTAGTCTATCTTCTGGATCATACAAATTTAGTATTCTTCAGCAGGAGATGGTTCTACTAATGATTTCAGAAAATCTAAATCATTTCGTTCTTTTACGTTTTGTTGAAATTCAGTAAAATCTGGATCCTTCTTACTATCTGAGTTTTTATTTTTAGCAGCGATATATACCTCGATAACCAATTTTTCCGAATTTCGATTTTTAATAAATTTAGGTTTCATATCATCTTCTATTTTATCAAATCCATACGAGGCAACATGTATTACTATGTTCGGATAATTAATTGCGGCAATACCTTCAGGAGTAAATTTATTTCTAATACTCGATTATTTTTGTTGTGGCCGATAAATTCGCGAAGATGATTGTGGTTGTTTTTGTTGTCGTTATATTTGTTGAAGTCGAAAATAAGGTTCTTGCTGAAGAGGTTTAGGTTCTGATTGTTTCAGTACCTTATTACATTTTTTTTATATTTCTTTAACAAATTGTATATATCTTAAATCATCATCCCTGGCATGTGTTTGTTGAAATATATACGATATACCCACTTGATGAATTTATCATCACCTACAATAGCGTAATCAGCTTTTGAAAAAATTGCCTTTTTGAAAAATACATTACAAAGTCTCACTAGGCAAATATTTCTCTTTAATTTTTAATCTTGTTTCAATAACACCTTCCTTAATTGTTTTGATCAGTACAGTATTTTATTTTATTACTTCTAGTTATGATATACGAGCATTTATTTGACCAATACCTTCAAGTATTTTATATTATGTGGAGGTAGGTTGATCAGCAACTATTTCAGTTGTATGATCTCGTAAATCTTGCGTTTTTTATAGTTCTTTCTGTTATTTTCTAGTATCTGCAGCAATCTGTTCTAACGTTAGGCGAAAACCTTCATTTGATTCTGCAACTCTTTCAGTAACATTTGCGATAGGTTTAATAATTGTTATTTACCTTCTGCATATTCAACTTGAGATTCTTAATGCTCGTGAATGTTTGGTTTCAGAGGATCACGAACAGGCAAAAATGTTTTGATTTCTTGCACTCTTTCTCTAGCTGATTTAGCTGTATAAATTCCTTAACCGATATCATTGTTGATATATAAATAATTATTTAATTATACAACAGAGGAGATGAGATCTCAAAGAGAGGTCCGGTGGGTAAACATAAACACATACGAAATTTCGCAAAAAAAAAAAAAAAAAAAAAAATTAGAGAAACTCGCGGTAAAGTTGGAGGCTTTGGTTTAGCGTCAACGACCTTACATTTATTTTTTTCTATGAGGTTTTAGTTTTCAAAGTTTAGTTTTCTGTTCGCCCCCCTCTGCTGCTGTATTTGATGCGGAAGTGCGTTAATTTTAACCCCATCTAAGTCGTAGGCCTACCAAAGACATACATATGGAACTAGCAGCTGCTGGGCTCAGTATTAACTTCGCTAGAGTTAGAACTGGTCGGCCTGATGTGAGGGTAATGTGACTGTGTGGGACATGATGCTACAATACGCCGCAGTGGTGGACACCACTATAAATTTCCACACTGCAAACATCTTTGCGATATGACTGGAAAAAGGTTGTTTAAGCTATGTTACAATTCCAAATCAGAAATGACATAATTGTGCAAAAACGTCATCCTCTTTTGCTTAGATTTTTGAAAACCATATACGAAACTAATTTGTATGCTTATAGTGACATTATGTTAGAAATTTCATTATAATTTCCTTGTTTTTCGATTGCATTGAAATTAATTCTTGTTTAACATGTCTGAACTCGTCGAGAACATATATCAATTTTCTTTTTACATCCTTCATTATATTCTGAATACAGTATTGTTAAAATGTCAGATTGTAATGTTAATGTTTTGACTTGGTTTTAAATGTTTAAAATGCTCTGCTCCTTGTAGTGATGACATTATTTCACCGAATCTAATGTGGTACATGCATCCAAGAGCATTTGTATCTGACTTCAAAGGATTTTTAATACACACATTGTCGACATATGAATCTGAATGTGTACAGTGCAGGGTCAGTTACGGCATACATTTGCACCGGAAGAGGGAGCCAAATATAAACTTAATATTATTGTCAAGAGTTGTCGTGAAGCTCTGCACTGATTGATCGCACACACACATGTCACTCAGATGATTAAAGTCCAAAATTCGTTTTTACGATGAAAGAATTTCGAAATTATTTTGTTCTTCATAGCTCAAATATAAAACATCTACTTTTCTTTGATAATATGTTTTTCTACAAGGTTTGTACTTTCAAAATTTTTAAATTATTTGGCTTTAATCTTGCATTTATGTCTTAATAGGTCTAAACATATATTCAGTAAGAGAGCCGGCACTAATTCCTTTAATACTGTACAGGGAAATGTCAGACGAATCCTACAACGCCTGTGATGAAGTATTGGCAGAACCAGGTCAGTTAACTTTAAGGTGACGCATCCTTCTTATCTGGTTTTGTAGTAACCATATATACATCTTGCTGCCTAATGTTGAACTTTCTCGATTCTATCAAAATCCTTAATGTGTTAGGGATCCCAGATAACACAACACTACTCTAACACGGATCTTACAAGTGCAAGATAGGAATTCCGTCTTCGTGTCCGCGGAGAATGTTCTGATCGAACATTTTACAGATGCTAGTGTAGTGTTTGCTTTCTTGGTCAATTTGATATGCTATTTCCATTTGAAGTCTTCATATAGTGATGGTCCACAACATAAGATTTCAACAACATATTGTAGTATGTTGCTGCTTTAGGTGAAAAAGTAAAATGATTTTGCTGTTTTACTGGTCATACACATAAAGTACTTTACACTTCGGTAGTCAAGCATTCTGCAGGCTGTGTGTTTCGGGGCAGTACTTTTGGCTTACATGCTGGCTTTTTGACATTTCAGGAAGTATTTACTATCTATGTTGTATACTGTACTTAAAACTTTACGGTGGTTGCTAAGGGTTAGTCTCAGTTATTTATTATGGTCAGCATCTTACAATTTTTGGAACGTAACTTTGTACTTAAATATTATTTTTATTTGCCATTTTCCAATATCGTCTAATGATTCTTCCCTCCAATAAATAAATTAATGATTCTGAACAACGAAAACTTAGTAAACTCATATAACATCGTTCATGTATAATTATATTTACTAAACAATTATTAAAATCTAGAGATAATACGAAAAGTAATGAAATGACAAAACAAAGATAGGGACATGAATGGCTAAAAGAAAGAAGAACTACGAAATGGTAAAAAGACCGAATAAATAGATACCACATGATAAGGTGACAACACAAATGACCAAACACAGCATGAAAACGGTGATGTTCCTCATCATTAGAATACGAGGTTTATATGACATACGCTTGTTTCAAAGATATTGGAAGGACCACACGCTCACTATTCATGAAAGTCGTAGTATGGCCTTGTCCTCCAGGTGTCGTACTAGCCAACACATATTTTAAGTAATAATAAGATTAATAATACGACAATACAACTTACAAAATCGACCCATTTGTACTATAAGTCATGCGACGTATCTCCTCGCCCTGGAAGGAACGTGAATGGTGATATATAATAAAATGACATTAACAAGGTATAAAACTATTGTAGGGATAATAACTATGAATGCTTGGAGATCACATGTATCGGTTCAAATCATAGTGAATGAGGATATATTTACCTCAAAAACTGGAACCACCCAGATCACCTAGATTGCCAATCTTACCGTGTCATTTAGACAATTCATCGTGTGCTGTAATTGTTGCTAGTAACATAAGATTAGCAACCATTACTCTTTCAAGTATAACATCTCTAATAAAATGTGAATATGCATTATTTACCCTCTCGTAAACCATTTCTAGTCACTTTAGTATTGCCAGAATATTAAATATATTACCTGTACCTGCCGATTTGGAACGACAGCACATGTGCATAGTCATCACTAGTAACACGATATTAAGCATCTCAACGCGTTCTAAACTTGTTGCTTGTACCGTGTGATTAGGAACCATCCAGACGTACTAAAATTATGTATTTTTTCATGCAATCAACAAACAAGACTCGTGAACTAAAGTGTCATTTACAAAGTGATATAAAATCTTTTTTTTTTTTCTATTTAGTAACGTTATCGATATTATTTCGTACGTAACCATTTCCCGCAGACTCAAATCGAACATATTTTCCTGCGACTAGTTTATAAAACAGGTGTAGTTTATCTAATTTTCCACGTTATTAAGAATCATTTCCTGTATACATAAAATGCATATAGTACAATGCGATTGAAAATCATTTATCAGTACACTGCATTCGTCTATGTCACTGCATGACTATAAATAATTCCATGCACACTAATGAACGGAACATAAATCAAAACAGAAAGACATAAATATTGTTTATGATTAACAATAAGCAGTCTACTTGATTGTTGGGTGGGTTAGTGTTCACATGTTTTGAACATAAAACAGTAATAATTTGTCAACATTTCGACATCCCTATCAGGTCGTCATTGTCATGAAAATACCATCATTCGAAGTTATTGAGATGACGAAATGCTAGGTGATTTTTCCTATCATGATTGTTCTTAATACGGTACAGATTACAACGTATGCCGTCAAATACAGCGGTTATACTGCTTCTTCATTACTATATCTACAGTCACCTACTACTGGATCAAATGATTATCATTTATACAGTCACATATAATGATCCTACTAGATATGATCTTCGTGAAATCTGCAATCGTATTCAATGATCATTATTACATCAACATTTACATAAACATTGTATAATGGTAGTCATGACAAATAATATAATTCACGTTTTGTATGAGGACATTCAGACATATGAGGCAAAATGTAACTATATTGATTTGTATAGTGAAAAAAGAAATGCATACATTATATGTCGTTGATATGAAGGAACAGGATAATACAAGTAGTGAGGTTCAATAATAATTTTAAAATTGTCATTGAAATAAGTTGAAGAATTTACTGTCACATCTGTAATGAAACTATGGCCATGCATTTTTTATAGTATTATTTGTGAAAATTATAACATCTTCTTTTCTATTTCATGTGTCAGAATAGGTCAGAATGACAATTCATTTGTATAATAATGTTACTCTGACACATATAGTATCGATATATCAACGGAACAATAATCATTTGAAAAAATATAAAAACTTGCAACGAACATTTCCCTTTTAAGCCTGATAAACATTAATTGAACCATTTATGCTAAAATCTGAATTACAATATGTAATTAATACAATACTAAAAATTAATATAATTAATTACTGTGGACAAAACGATTATTAATATAAGAAAAACGGTAACGTCAACGTCTTCATTGGATCTACTGTAATTAATTATAAGCGTTAGGGAAGATTACATCAGAGTGCTATACTAATAGAGCCATAAAATATGTACTTCATATATAATGTTATTTTATGATCAGTAAGGTAGCGTGTTTATCACCGTACTTGGGAAAGTTAATCCACTTTTCAATGTATGAGGTAAGCTTTCAAATTACCAATATGCATAAAGTATAACACCATCCTGTTAATTTACGAATTGTCAGTGATATAAATATCAAGTTGTATTAATGACATAAATGGGCAAATTGCCACAATATTGGGACATAGGTTGTTTCAGTTAAATGGTAAGTTTTCTCCATTATTGTTTATTCAGATAATTGTTAATGGAAATGAATATGGTTACTTCCATCCGAGTTTAGGACATTTCTTTCCACATATTTTTGTCAGCAATTTATAATGTTTAAGAATGAAATTGACTTACAACTTCACTAAGTTGTTGGGTCATGTATTATTATATTAGTTTTGTTTACTTCAAAGCTGCTCATAGCGTATATTAAAATTAGTCTTAGATGAATCGATTTAAGATGGTTTTAGTTAATATTTGAGAGGATTTATACATGTATTTCACATATTCATTGACATTGCAAATCTTTCTAAAGCGAGTTTCTTTTCTAACGAGGAAAAAAAAGATTCCAAATGAAATTGAATGTTATAGAGTCAAATGCAAATATTGTTAAAATAGCCTTCGCTTTCAGAAATAAGTAATGGAATTCCAACATCAGAACGATAAAGGGAGAACCAAGAACTCGAAACCAATACAAACACGGAGAGAGAATGACAAATATGAAATACAAATGCAAAAATAAGAGAGGGAAATACTGTCGGAGAATGAAGAATGAGAAGAGTAATTCGAATGAAAAGAATATAACAGGCAATAGTTAAATACTCACTAGTTAAAATACAATTTCAGTTTTGTAATATTATCATACACCATATTATTGGAATCGTTTTCAAAGACAAAGATGTAGGTCTGTATTTTTCTCAGTTCGAAAATTCCTGAACTTTTAAATATCGATGAGAGCATTTGACAATATTAACATGAAAAATGTGCGTATTGACAAAACTCTTAAAGCCAACAATTCAGTGTGAGTACAGCAAAGTGCTGATTATGATGTGGGTGCAAAATGTGTATTGAATGGATATGAGTTGGCAACGGAGACTCACGTTAAATGTGCAAGAGAACATACTAATTTGTTTGATAGATGGTACCCAGCCACGAAGGTTGGTCCATGCAACTAACTTTTGTTGAATCGTTTGTTGAATGGCATCCATGGTGATGTTAAGACATACCTTATGGATCAAGGTCGATACGTCTGAAAACGTTGCTTCTACAATTGACCATTATTCGTTCACGCACAAAGTTTAAAATGTTTCATAAGCCTTCCTCTCAGCTGTTTATGGTAAGAAGGATATCGGTCCTATACTACCAATTACAAATTTTCATGTGACATAACCTATAGGAATCATGAATGTGTTAAGAGTGATCAGAAATCCTTATATATTCCTACATGCATTTATTGGTACATGAAAAGACTGTGCTTCTCATTTATACAGATTGAAAAATAAAGAATATAATACAGACAACATGTATTTCAGAATCTTAATTTCTAAGAGGCCAATCTAATAATAACGTATTGAAAGCAATATATATGATGTGCCAATCACACATCGTATTTTAGTTTGGAGAATCGTGAACCATACAGGTGAAAAGATTATACTTTACTTATTTCTGTTTCCGAAACATGTTTTTAATATGGTCACGTTTGCTCACTTATTGATCAAACAAGTGTAATTCATTCCAGTTATCCACTTTTGTAACTATTCCATTTGTAATCTTGGTGACAAACCACAATTGACATTATCGAACCGGAAGGTGATCCTGAGATATCATATTCAGGGGGCTATCAGCAAAGTTGAAGCACACTTTAACATGGGTTTTGTTATGTTACAATGGGGTTCTTTTTATAACATGGAGACCAGCAGAATTAATCATCGGTAATGAATGGACAGTGAGCTGTCAACTTGGTATTCCTCAGTAATATCGAGAAGAAATTTTATTACCGAAATATTTAGCTGAATACAGTGTGGCTATTGCTTAACCATACCAAAACAGGCAACCCTGGACCTAGTGTGTGCGTCAAAAAGAATGACAAAGTAATGCATTTGCAGAATTTAAAACAAAAACCATTGCAAATAGTGTTTCAACTTTTCAAAAACAATTTAACCTCGTAACTCTGTCTAATCTATCGAAGAACAATCTTTTTTGTCTGAAATATTTGAGCACGTTATGCTTGAATAATGAACCTAACAGTTTAAATCGCTAGCATATTATAATGAAAGACTACGGGGTTTAAAAGGATTTCGCAAACGTTGGAAAACATGACTCGGTCATCATGCATTGGTACATGACAAGATTTGAACGAGGGTGTGTATTTGCCGGTGTATCTATTGCGCATTACGATCATTAGTTTGTCCTTCCTTTGAACTATCCTTTGAACAAACTGTTTTTGGATAGCTGGCTGTGTTGAAATAATAAAAAAATTCTTGTGAAGCGGCAACAGCTGTTATCCAGTATAGTCAGTCAAAAAAGACATTTGCGTATTATATATATACAATGGACGGGTTATTGTATCGTTGTGATAGAGGTCTAGCTCTCTCCATTTTATCGAAATCACTGTCAGGATCTTTATTATGATCCGTATACAGTTGAAAAGATATAAAAAGGTAATCCTCATTATATCATTAATAATCAGCAGAGACAAAGATATACATACATTTGCCATATAAAATTGTTAACAAAGTGCCCTAATCAAGATATTCTTGTTAATTATAAAGTAAGTTTAATTGTACCCGACCCAGACAGTGTGATGCAATGTATTCTGGCTGTAATGACTTTGGCGGAACGAAACATCATAATTCGGAAATATGTCCTAATCTGAACCAGAAACATTCACATTTACAAAACCAAGAGAAGAATCCAGAGCTATTATTTGAATTTGAGCACTTATATCAAAATGTAACAACAAGGACAATCAATATTTTTCCGTGACGCTTACATTATTGATTCTACACCTTCGAAAGGTGTATATCACGAAGTAATTCTTTAAAAAAGAGAATAAATATATGGTGGCGAACGATTTCAGAGAAAAAAAGAATAATTAACTGGATCTCTCTTTAGCCGAAACCAAAATATTTGTTGTGCATGTTGACGATATCAAAGTGAACATTTACCAAAAAGACCTAGATTTAATACCAATAATTAATGAACGCATTAACCAAATTGGAAAAGCAAAATATGTCACCCAGTGTACATTCTGAAGGGAATTTGGCGCATTCCAAATACAAAAACAACAAAAGAAATGTTGCCATTTTTAGCGCCACATCTCATTTACAGTATCAAGGTATTTTCCAGAGTTTAAAGAATATAATTATATTATGTCTGCATAATGGTGGCGTTTAAGAAGATGCTGTCATCATTAACAAGCCCACCTGGAAAGCACACATGAACCTCATTCATACATTCATTCATAGAATCAGTGATGCACATTTGACAATTAATTTAAGTACTTGTGAGTTTTGGCGCGCTGGGGTTACATAGTTAGGACATATTGTAAGACAAATTCAAGTTAGACTTATAAACTTTAAGGTCAAGATTGAAATTGTAATGTCAGTCAGTCAATGCAAGTAAAGCGATAGTTTGGGTAAGGCTGCATTTTACTTTAAGGTTTGCATACATGTCTCATTAATTGCTGACGAAATGTTAATTAAAAAAGCAACGATTCATTGCCCTGAAAATACATCAGGATGCCATGATAAATTATCGGCCATACTTGAATTCGCACCAACTCTTTCAGCTCCGAGATTCAGTCAATCACTTAAAATGTGTGCTGATTAAAGTGGTGTTGAATTTGATGGATCACTAATTCATGGAGACAACAATGGGGTAGATCGTTCTGTTCTCAAAAATAAAACAAAAAAATAAAACAAAAACAATATAAATTAACCAACAATCTGGAACGAATCTTCGGCTTTTGACATTGGTTGGTTTTGCAGCACTTTTTGTAGTGTGTACTAGTTATTGTCATTCTCCAAATATTGTATTCAGCGGTCCCAGCAACCTTACTTTTGCTAACAAACCTAAGAAAAAATCAGAGACCGTTGAGATGCAGCTTGATGTTGCTGGAAAACGATCGCGACATTTGGGCCAATCAACATAAAATATAACCCAATTGCAGATGCTCTTTCTGGGGTACTTGCTTTTCCTTGTATATATATATATATATATATATATATATATATATATATATATATATATATATATATATATATATATATATATATATATAGGTATATATACATATATTCACATGTTGTCATTCATAACACATCTTTATGTGTAATTTCAATTGTTATTTTATCAAATGCATATTTTAATAATATGTCAAAGAAAGATTTATCAAATAAATATTACTTTATTCTTATGACAGGAAGTATTATGTTAATTGATTGATTGTCTGTTGGCATTTCTCCCTGATTACAGGTTATGTATTTCTACGGAACGATCCTAACATGGTCAGTAATATAGTTAAATGCATTTTTGAGTACATTCAATTCCCAAACAACAAAATACATAAGAAGTATATCTCTATTAATATATATAAAGTATTCAGCCCATGAGAAATGGAGGAGAAACTGTATTTAGAGCATAAAGTTTCCATTTGAATATTCCTGATCTTATTGGACAACTTAGAGTGGTATAAAATGGGAACTGACATACATGCTATTTTGTAAAATCTTATACAACTGATTTGATTATCTTAATATTATTAATTCCATTAATTTATTAGGGTCAGCAATCGAATTCGATTGAAACTCTACAAAGTTGGACATGGGGGTATACATTTTAGAACTATTTTAAATTTATATTACAGCACTAACTTGCTTCTCAATTTTAATACCTTAGTAAAGAAAACAGGTAAGATGGGTATTCTACTTTTCATACATATATAAACGTATTGTCCAATAGGACCATTTGATAATCGTTTTAGATGTACTTAGTGTTTGATATTCCATTCCTAACCATATATATTTTACCGACACCAAAACTTTGATTAATTCCAATAATGTTCTAGCTTTTGATCGGAGAATGATCAAAGCTAAATTTTTATAATAGAGCATTGTGAAAGTGTCAAAAACGCTATGCTATTTGACATTTTAATAAACGTAAAGCTGTTAAATCATGTCATGTCATTAGTTAGATCATATTTTTCAACGACAATATAGAGTTTAGCTTATGAATAGTACACCAACATGAACACTTCTTCACAGGTCTAGTGCCGGACTGCAATATTTACTGTCGTGTGCGTCTTTCATCACATACAAATGTGGTTATGTCTTCGATAGGTAACACACTACCCAGGTCTAGTAGATTATCAGTCTAATCTACGTTTTGTACATGCGCATTGAACCCGCTATTAAAATTAATGACTTCAATCCCACATCTTCGTCATATAAATCACACATGGGAGTCACCCATTTTCATGAAAAGCTACCGATTTATGCACTTAATAACCTATTTTGTGAACTATATTGATTAAACAAACTGTCAAACTACGTTTACTACATTTTCAAAACAATAACATGATTAAACAAATAAATACATTGTTTACAGTCATGACATAATTTGAAATCAGCTCGCTTTAAAAAAATATAATAAGCTAATTTTTGTGCCACTGGAGTATATTTGTAGGGTAGTACTCATCTATTGTAAGATGACAAGCCGACTAGATTGTTGAAGAAATGTACGACTGTATAGTTAATAAAAAATGAACCAATCCAAATGAGGCCAACCTGATTAAATGGTTTTGTAATCACGTATTTAAATAAGGCATGTCATTAATGACGGTCTGATGAAAATGAGCCTATACGATTACAAGAGACAGTTTGACAGTATATACGGCACTAATTGTGGGGCAAATATGGTCCCAATACACATGAATTCCTTTGTACCTATATAGAACAGTCTCAAACTAGGTTCTTTCGTTTGAAAATCAGATGAAACTTAACTAGATTACAATAAAACGCGACCAGTACTCGTTAAGCTCCGTTTGCTTTAGGTTAATTTTATCGGTTACCCGACAATAAAGCTATCCGGTATACATTTCTTATGTCAGTTCTCATATTTTACCTCAACATTTAATTCAGTACGTGATACAATCTTGCAATATTTTAAAATGACTGATAAAAGGATAAGGAACGTTCGCTCCAGGTCAAGCATTTTACATTCATTCTGTTAGTTTTGTTGGGGTATTTCTTTACCTTCCTACACATTAACTACATTTTATTCAAGCCACCAGATTTATGTATATATTTTATCTCTGTATAAAAATGAAGAAAAGTCTAGTAGTCTAAAATAATGTATTTTATCTTTAAATTATATTGCAATATAAATCAATTATTGTATTATCATCGAATCTGTTTTTTTTTTATTAAAATAATTGTAATATTTTGAAGAAGCAATACAAGTGTCGAATGCAGAAACAGACGAGGTGAAACATTGGCTGCATCAATAATGACCCTCAAGGGAGTCAACCAGGGTACAGTTGCCCTTTTTGATTAGCAAGTTCAGGCTAATCCATGTGCCTTGATTGAAAGCTCAATGCGAGTGAAATATTCTTAATTATTGGTAACTGAATGTGAAATTATATATATATATATATATATATATATATATATATAATATGTATAGTGTGTGAAATGAATCAATTATATATCACGATAAGTATTCTGTTTCATTAAAATTAAACGAGGTTTGCCAAGTTTTCTTTTAATGAATCATTTATACAAAGATTGGTATATCCTTGATACAGAGTACACACAAAGATTGGTATATCATTGATACAGAGTAAATACTATCTTTATTTTTTTATATCACATACTTCTTTAATTAACATTGCTACCGACCATAACAAATCACTCTAAATATTTCTCCCTCTCCCCCCTCTCGTTTACTTTGGACGGTTTGACTTAACTTTACCATCATTTACATGTCCAAATACATCGCCGTGTGACAGAAGCTAAAATCAAAAACGCTGGTAATTTCGAGGATTTTTGCACGTATCTTAATGATGTGGTCGAGAGAGAGAGAGAGAGAGAGAGAGAGAGAGAGAGAGACAGAGACAGAGAGATATAGAGAGAGAGAACGATGTTGTATATATATAGAGATACATTAATACATGTCATTTTATTATATGCTAAGTATGTATCATAAGACAACCAATGTGCTGAGCTATATGATGACCATTACGAGACATATGAGATATATATATATATATATATATATATAGTGAAAAGGAAGCCGTTTGGACAATGTTATATTTCAATAATAATGAAAATCGAGTTTTAGAACATTATATTATGCTTAACACAACAACAACACCAATAAATCCGAATCTATGTTAGAATGTATCCCTCACGACCATCAGAATTAGCTTATAATGTCGACAGGCTATTTCAATTATGTCTCATTGATATTATGAACTCTGAATATAAATCCCAAGGAAGGCTTAAACATACCATTACAACGAATCATGTTTTTTTTAGTTCACTTTTTGCAACTTTAATTCTAAGGTTTTCTTCCAACTCAATGCTTTTTTTTTCTTCTCTCTCATTCCATATTTATGCGAATGTTGCCCTTTATGCATGATGAAAGAGAGAGAATGAGGGAAATACAGAATTGAGTTGAAATTTTGTATTATGTTAGTTTCATTTAGAAACCTGTTACAAGTATAACTTTGCTTCCTTTTTTTTTTCTTAGTTTTTTTCATGCGTCATTATGGTTAATGAGTGAAAATTCATGACTGACAAATAGGCCAGCAATTGAAAGGATGTTTATATACTAGTACTTTTACGACGTGGGCGGATCACAATTTGATATACGAGTTGTACTGGTATATCAATTTGCTTCATACTATATATGTATGTATCTGAAACCGTTCCGGTTGCCTAATTGGATAGCCTCGGATGCAGGAATTTGCTGATTCGGAACCCTGTTGAGTCACACCAACTAATTTTAAAAAACGGTACTAGCAGCTACCTCGATTGGCGCTTAGTACTGCAAGGTTAGTGTTAGGATTGGTCATCCTGGTATAAGAAAAATGTGACAGTGTTGGACATGATGATGCCACATGCCTGAGACATGATGCGCCATTGCTAGACCGTCACTATACATTGCCACATTGCATATATCATAGCGATATCACCGACGTTGCTATAGCTACTTTAACAAAGCTAGGTGAAAAATCCAGAGGAAACACATATACTACCAAGATGGTCAAATATTTGAAGAAATTATATATCACAACTGACTTCATCATTGTAACTATGATTATATATATTTCACAATTGAATATTCTAATGAAGAATTCCGACTGAAAAACTAAAACATCGATTAAGTTGTAAGTGACAAGTTTTGATTAGTTCCATTTAGATGAAACGGATATGGATAAAAGAGATTATTCGCTGTTCGTCAAATATATATTTGATTTTTTGATCAACCTAGAAGTGACAATCATAGAGGCTACGCTTCTTTTCTTTATTGTGTCACCTCTTTCCCTGGATTATAGACAGTATGACTAGAAAGTTAGTTTGAAGATGATGGCAGTGCATGATGAATCTTAATGTATGCATGTGCACACATCATGCTAAATATCTCAATGATTATGTCGATAAGTCTATTTTTATATATAAAACATCATTCAAATAATAAGTTATTCATGCTGATTAACCCTGCCATTTATTTTAGTTTTCAATCAAACGTATTGTATGTATTTAGGACTAAAGCGTGTGCCAGAATAATGGCACCAATACGAGTAAGCAATCATTGACAAACTTCCTTGAACATTAGTGATTACTACAATGCCGCTTTAGCATTTTGTTAGTTATTATATCCCCTTATTGCTGCAGTGTATAATAAAGATTAAAAGCTAAATGTTCAGAATAAAGAAGTTGAGTGCATGTGCAGCTTACCTTATAATATTGTTGATACTAACTCAAGATAAATATCAAATCACTTTGCCTACAGAGAAATAATTGCCCTATTTAAAATATTTATTTCCACGATGTTATTCACCTAACATTATTTACGTGTCTAGCAAATTGATATTATCCCTCCGTGACATCTCTGTGGGCAAAACACTGACTCAAAGAAGCACTTGATCCTGCATTGCCCTCAAACGGCGGTTACAAGAAACAAAATAAAAGAAAACTTAATTCAGGAACAAGGACTAATGGAAAATATTAACTTCCTATACAGTAACGAATTAAATGCTGATGAACTGTATGAAGACTAAAGGATTTTATAATCAATATTATACAGTCCAAAATGAGTCTTGCCTTTATTTAAAACACCGTTGTAGGGTGTACACAATATAAAGAATGTTTTAATATAAGTCGCCTTTGATAGGTGTTAAAGTGTAAAGTGAGAGGGTGAGGACAGGTGACAGATTGAGGGAGATTACATCAATGCTTGCCAGAGTCCGGCACCTTACTCCTGCACAATACCCTCGTCACCTGCATTCACTTATCGAAATTTTAAATATTATAAGTTGAATAATGTTCACCACATTATATAAATTTAGACAGAAAGTTTCAAATTTAAATATGGCCGTCTCTTAAGCAATTGAATTCATACAGACGAGAGGAGAGGGACAACATGGATGGAGGATATAAATGGCTTATCTCCCACTAGGTGTGGATTCCAGCCAGTGCGCATGGCCGGAACCACTCGATCGTGCCCTCTCTATTCCACTGACCTCATCCCCTATCTTATGCGAATGATAAAGTCGAAGTTAATCTAAAAGATTTTAACCTTGATACATACTTTTCAAACTGTTTCCCCCTCCATTAAGAGGCAGACCATAGTATAAATTAGAACATTAACTCTAATAATACTATCTCATATAAAACCATTAATTCTAGCTACGTTAGGTACATCACAAAACAACTGGGACAGGATATTGACCCGACCGAGTAAGGAGCACATGATTTTGGGATACCAATGCTACGTGGCTAACGCGAGGTAGTACGGTCACACTTGATCTCCCTAAAAGGACGGTCAATAAATAAAAACATAGGTAACACAGAAAAAACACAGGGAACTTATACATACTACTAAAAACTACGAGATAATAAACCATAGACAAAACATGCACTGACTCAATTGATTTTCAACTGTATCTATTTTCTTTTTATACCTCTATAATCTCTTTAACAAAGATAGGAGTCTGGTAGGAAAATATATAATACAAAACTTCCATTTGCGAGTTTTAGATCATATCATACCTTTTATATTTTATTGTTTGGATAGCCCTCTAAATAAATATAAACTTGAACAAGATTTGATCTCTTAAAATTGCGTCCAAACAAACCTCGATTTCACTAACAACAATATAGCATTATACGTAAAACAAAGATTCGAAAATGCCGATCTAAGGCAAATATCACTAATTAAAGACACCCATTATACCAGCCGAGATTTACTTGTTGAGACTATGTATAACATCAGATCAGGTATGTGCACAAAACCATATTAAAAATTATATAAAATCAAAATTCTATACAAATTTTACAATGCACTATATCATATTGAATGGTTCAACAGACATACATGACAAACATTTAACCTTTCTGAAATAGGGGTTAACTCAGTGATGAGACTGAGAGAAACCGCACGAATAAAGGTATATATCTTGAGCAAGTCATCTTTATGTATACCATCTGACTTTTGAACAGCTATTAAGACTACGAATGTTCAGTGGTCCTCAAGCAGTCAATGTGGCGTGTCAAACATTGTAGATAATAGTTCAGGTAATTATAATAACTGACCATGCACAATGATGATCAACTGTTATTCAAAGGAAACAACATACATTGTGTATTCGTTCATCTTAATTCTAAAGAATGAAACAGCTTAAAAATATAAGTGGAAATCAATGGATATAAATTGAAAATGTATTAGATATACATACGACAGGATAAAAAAATTGATGTTGATCCCATTTAAATATATTTCATCGGATTTTGCAGCCATTGATATGATTAAGTCAGTGTATGATGTATCACCTTCACACGATCCGTTCCTTTATCATACTAACCATGTGCCATGATTGACTGATCCTAGCGACACCAATATATGAGAACCGTGAATAGTTCTTGTAGATTATTAAATTTATTCGCTTCTCTATAATACGAGTGAAAACTAGACAACTGTTCAAATTAAAATCAAAACAAAATTATCCCAGTCATGCATATAGCGTAACGAATCTTTAACCTCAAAATTAATATGCTGATGTTTAAGTGACTGTGAGTGCTGCAGTCTATGAATGTGTTGCTACTTCCTTTTCGTCTGGACCTTCAGTCCTAAAGGCTCGTATCAGAATGGGTACTAACGACCTCTGGAGTCTTTTCATAAATCATAAACTCCTTTTGAAATTGCGTATCTAATGTATATTTTTTCGTTTTGAATTTATGCCTTTTATACATACCTGCCGTTCAACATTTCACTTGGGATTGATAATATAGCTGAGGGGTGGGATTTCAGTTATGTCACTGGTACTAGAAATATTACATTTATATTGCTATATGCGTCCTTTATTATCACATAACGCACATGTATTGGTGTTTATGTGTGTGTTTGTGTTTGTGTGTGATTAGGATTTTTAAAAAATGTGCAGTCATATTGATTAGATGTCTGCAGTGTGGCACTTTACATTGATTTATAGCACTGGGTCAACGTGCTGCAGACATGTAGTATGTTGTCCCACCCAGTCACATTATTCTGACGCCAGGCCGACCAGTCCTAACACTCACGTCTTAATGCTGAGCGTCTAGCGAGGCAGCTCTTAGTACCATCTTTGTAAATCTTTGGTATAGGTTTGTAGTTTTAGATTTTTATTTTGATTATCCTGTATGCATGTATGTATGTATGTATATATGTATGTATGTATGTATGTATGTATGTATGTATGTATGTATGTATGTATTTTTGTTTGTCTGAAATCATGCATGCATTAATGCACGGATGCACGAATGCACGTATGCATGTATGTACTTAAGTAAGTGTGTAATCATGCACGCACGCACACATGTATGTATGTATGTATGTATGTATGTATGTATGTATGTATGTATGTAAGTATGTATGTATGTATATATGTATGTATCTGTAAATGTATGCATTTGTGTGTATGTTCGTATGTATGTATGTATGTATGTATGTATGTATATATATATATATATACATATATATATGTATATATATATATATATATATATATATATATATATATATATATATATATATATATATATATATATATGAATGTTTGTGTGTGCGTATGTCCGTAAGTATTTATAAATATACGCATGAATGCATGTGTGTATGTAACTTTTATGAAGGTATGCATTTAGGTATGAATATTTGTATATGCACGTCCATAAATATGAATGTATGCATACATGCTCGTGTGCAGGTGCGTCTCTAAAGAATTTGGTACCCGATAGCGGATCCTTTCAATTGGCACATAATAGCTAATTTATAATTGTAAATACAGATATGTAACGTTTGCAAGCACATTTGTAAGCAGTACAATACAATCACAAGCAAATTCAATATTTGAACAAATGAAGGATGGCACAATTTCATTGAATAGGTAATACTGCATTGTATTGTATTCAAGAAAGACATGATATCAAGTCCTGAGGGTACCCCCTCCTGGGAGGCACCGGAAACGAGCTGTTCCCTTCCCACACCCTTTGGTAGGCCACTGGTTCGGTTAAGTAAATTTCTAGTTAGGGTTGTATGCATCTTTTGCATACGTCGTCCCTGTGGAAAGCGACGTTTATTATATGTAAATATGAAGGATCGGACAGAATGTATGGACAATACGTGTCTTATATTGTAAACTTCGTCTAATTATGTAATTTTCAGCTTCCTCGTCGTCACTAATGCTCATCTGGCTAGTTTTCAGTTTTGCAAAAGTTTTAAGGAATTCAGACTGCTTGTTTCCTTTATACATTGGGTGTTCATTGGAAGTGTATTTGTAATGTGGTACACACGGCACCGACACTTACCAAGAACGAAAATATCATTAACAGTATTGATAATTGCATATAATTATCAACTCAATGCGTCTCACAGTATGGTTTAAATTGTATATTAGTGGTTTTGTTCTGTAGAGACTGGTGATGATCGTTCTCTTTTTAAACATTAAATTAATTAGAAATACGTGAACAAAAGTAGGCCCCATTTTGTAATAGATAAACCATGCACCACAATCTCAGGGAAACTACCTTCTGCTCTCTCTCTCTCTCTCTTCCCCCTCCCCACTCCTTATCACTACTTCACATGTCGTAAGGGAGAGACATACGTGGAATGCTTTAGGGTGAGAGAGTATAACAAACTGGAGCTGGTTGAAAAGTCTGAACTTAAAATAACCCCATCGAACGTAGAGGAACAACATACTTCTTGTATTGATCCTGTACACTTTACATGAGTTTTTTTTTATTTTTTTATTACAAGAAATCAATTATACAAAATGGAGGTAGACTGTGGCGATACTTAGGCCGAAACGTACAAATCATTGGCATGCACATATTGCAAGATTTGTTATGCGTGGTATTATTTTCAAGTCAATACTAAACTACTATAACACACCCTTAATTAGTAAAATCTCTCTCTCTCTCTCTCTCTCTCTCCTATTGTTGTCAGGCACTGAAGACAAAACGTGAATAACTTTACTCATAGCATGTGACAACCTCCCTGGACCTATCACGGTAAACTTCACATCTAAACAGAACAATAAAAAGAGGGGGGGGGGGGAGATAATATAAACAATACAGACAACTGTATTTATTTTATAACATGAATAATACGAAAAAATCATAATGTCGATGGTTGTTAAAGTAAAGTAAAGTATATATATATTGACCGAAGACAATGATTTAAACAAAGAAAAATGACAATTGATTCAAGACATTACCTTAACCTTGGTATTACAAATCTCGTGGACTGATATATTGGGTAGGTCATGTTTTCGATGACATAGTGGGCAAATATGTAACTTTGCCTATGAGAGCTTTAGTAAGATGGTTATTCTGGTCCCAGTATTTTTTTTTTCGGTACGATTCCAAATACATGTGATTCCATCCTCTGCTGTTTTATACTAGAAATCACATAACAAATGGATATGGGTGATTAGACTGAATAATCATGAAACAGGTATTAGTGAAATAAATGACATATATTTGCTATTTCTTTTTTCCACGTAAATACCGATCTTTGTATGATGTGGTACAAAAACGTCAACGTTATCTAACCATTCATAAATTCAGAACTCATTAAATATCGCATTTGGTATTTACTTAGAAAAACAGTTCCATTATATTATTAACATACATGCTCCAGATTTGATGTTTATAATATTTAATTTACATTTGAGCATAACACCCGACCCCACAAAGAATTAATGGTTAGAATGTTTATTTTCAACTTCAGCGCAACACCCAAACCACAATTAACATATGCTTAGATTAGTAATTCCACACTTCAGCACAAAACTGACACAACAAAGAATTGATATTTAGAATATTTATTTTACACTTCAGCAAAACACTGACCCCACGCATAATTGATGAGTATACTATTCATTTCCCAGTTCAGCAAAAGACCCGATCCCACAAATAATTGATGTTTAGAATATTCATTTCACACTTCAGCACAACACTGAACCCACAAAGAAGTGGTGTTTATAATATTTATTTCACACTTTAGCACAACACTGACCCCACACATAATTGATGCTTAGATTATTAATTCCCATTTCAGCACAATACCCGATCCCATAGAGAATTGATTTGTATAATATTCATTTCACACTTCAGCACAACGCTTTACCAGCAAAGATGTGATATTTAGAATATTTATTTCACACTTCAGCACATCACTGACCCCACATAGAAGTGATGTTTAGAATATTAATTTCACACTTCAACGCAATATCCGACCGCACAAATAATTGATGTTTAGAATCTGTATTTCACACTTCATCATAACGCTGAAACCACAAAGAAGTGATGCTATGAACATTATTTTCAAACTTTAGCACAAGACTCGTCAACACAACAAAGTGAAGCTTAGAATATTCATGTTAAACACATATCACTGTCCGTACAAATAATTGATGCTTAGAATAGTCTTTTCACACTTCAGCACAACAGTGACCCCACGAAGAATTCATATGTTGAATATTCATTTCACACTTTAGCACAAGACTGAGCCCAGAAACACTTGCTGTTAAGAATAGTGTTGTCACACTTTATCACAACACACGACCCCACAAAGAATTGATGTTAAGAATAATCAGTTCACACTTTTCCACGCACGCACGTATTATGCGTTCGTGGGTGCGTATGTACATACATACATACATACATACATACATACATACATACATACATCCATGCAAACTAGACAATTTATTCTTTTAATTAATTTTAATTTAATTATTTTGTAATTTTATTAAATAAAGACAAAATTTGCCAAAATTTTCTAGATAGTGAGATTAGTTATCTTTACTTATATCTAATACAAAAAGTAAAACGTAACATTATTTTCCTTGCATTCTATGTTATTTTTTAACTTTATTATTAACAATTAGCACATTTAGATACATTTTGTTTTACTGCAAATGTATTCCATACATTTGAGAGCGAAATGTTGATAAGATTTGTGGATGGGATAACGATGTAAATAAAACAAATAAAATAAAGAGAACCTAATCAGGGTTGTACAAGGAGATGGAATACGTTAAGGAAAGGAAATAATTATATTAATAAATCTGACAGATTTATCCTCCCCCTTTATTTACAATAGCGGAGAGTTTTTCATCTAAGCACTAATGTGACCATAATTTAGAGAACATAACCATATTTGAACAAGGGGAAGGAACAAGTTTAGGAAAGGAAATAACTATTACCTCCCTTATGTTAAATCTGTTTCCAGCATCCGATGTGGATTTATGTCATTCAATATAGGCTATGCATGTAAGTTAATTTCATAAAATTAAATATTTATGGAATTATACTGTCCAGTCACATGGTACAAATGAAAGATTATGACTGGTTACACTATAGAAGGTTAACAGTAAAACAACATGTTGAACAGTTTCTAAATAAATCTGAAATACATCATAATGGACAGGAAAATCCATATTTGATGTTGATATCCAATACTGTCTGCATGAGAGATTAATGTTGTTGTTTGATTCCCATAGTTGTTTCCATTGTCAAGAGTTTGATATTCCACATGCATATACTAGCTTGGTTTTTTATATCCTTTTTATATTAATAATTAATATTTCGCATTTAGAACAAACAAAGACCCTGTATAATCTCTACAAGGAAATTATTTTAAGCATAATTTTTAATACTTTAAAAAATACAGAACTTCATTTTCTATATGTTACGAAGCATCTAAAATACATTAAACGTATATATTGAAATTCGTTAAATACAATGCATGACAATTATTACTGTTTTCAAATTGTACATTTAAAAATCTCATAATTGTAGCAGTTAAATATTTCGTTTGTTTGAGAAATTTGACAAAAGGAAATAAAATAGTAGATTTACTGCTCATATCTATAACGGCAGCAACAAACATTGCTAACAATTACGAATTTAATATTTTATATCAAAACAACGGAAGTAAGATGTTAATATTCTAACATCACTTACAATGTAATATAATACAATCTGACATTGCTTTTTATTATCATCAGATTATATCATTATTATTTCTTCTTAATACAATGCTACATTGTGCTTATAATGGTATTATAATTTACAACCTTTTAAAAAAATATCTTCTAAAGTTGATTTACCACATGATTGTTCCTGTCCAGATATAAGTATCATAATGTACATAACATCCATACATTAAATAAATCTTGACCTTGCCTGATCGTAGCTGGAACAAAGGACGCTTTAAACTATAAAGAATGTATTATAACCAAGTTTAAATGTGTAATAAAATGATCATTACATCATAATGTATACAATATGGATTTTTGTTACTTGCCCTTGATATGAGTGTGTGATTGCCTTCATTATGACACTCTTCCTCTTATAAGGTAATCTGACTATACGTTTCTTCATTATATCGTGTCCCTGGTGGTCTCAATAAAAGGCCCTTAATTACAATACAGTTCATCTTCTCTTATAAGGTGATCTCGTTATAAGACCTACAATATAACGTTACCGTCATTATTTGGTAATGTCATGAACCCCATTTAGTAAAAATGTATGCATACTGTATTTCATTATAGGAAAGTCTCTGTCTATAAAGCGGAACACTATGTTTGCAGCTAATTGCATCATTATAGTGAGGGAGACTTTTAATGTCAATGCGATTCATTATTAGGCTATTTCACTATACGGCATAGGTCCCACATCCACTGTTATAATGAGGGGTCACGTATGTGTATAATAGCTGTCATTACAATGCAGTCTCAATATAAGTGGTTAAAAAATGTACGAATCTGAATAAAAAAGTTGGAATGTACCAAGGTACATTTTTGTAATTATGAAGCAATACGAGAGTCAAACTAATGTTTTGTATCAAGAACTCATAAGATAAGGTATCAAACACGGCAACTTTACTTCCATTAAAAAAAAATTATAGATACAATGTAATTATCTATTTTTAGTACTGCTACAGTATTTTGTCCTACGGTGAGGCTTCATTTTTCATTAAATGGCAAATTTTTACCAATGTATTGTAAAACAAGTGTATAATATATGACGACTTATAAGTCATGTAAACTGATAACAACACAGACCATGATCTACCAGTACATAACTCCAGCATAATTTGGTCGAAAATGTTTCTTCTACTCATTACTCCTAAGGGACTACATAGACCTAGATCTGTCAGTGCATTATTTTATGACAGTACTGGGTCTGCGTCATTTATAATCATACTTGGCTTATATGCAGGTTACTATAGTACTATGTACCTTGTTGGAAAGAGGGTCGGACCGAAACCCCGCTAAATAGTGTTTGGACTTTACATGTATTGCAAGCTTTATTAAAAAGAATTAATCTGAGATGAAGATATAAAATTGCCCATAACGTCAGCGTCTTGATTTTCGTATAATATCGGGTTGTCGTCGTTTTTTCTGCACATTAGCGTAGTATTTAATAAAGCTAAAAAAATGTAGAAATGTAATTGTTTCCCTGAAGTATACCTATGGTTTTGTCTATTTGCAAGTATATATGTATGTATGTATGTATGTATGTATGTATGTATGTATGTATGTATGTATGTATGTATGTATCTATGTATGTATGTATGTATGCATGTATGTATGCATGGATGGATGGATGGATGGATGGATGGATGGATGGATATATGTATATATGTATGTATTTATGTGTACGTGTGCATACATGCGTGAGTGTGTGCCTGTTTGCGAGCGTGTGTGCATATATATATATATATATATATATATATATATATAGCTGTCATTACAATGCAGTCTCAATATATACATATAAATAAAAAATAAAATATAAAATATTATATAAAATATAAAATATACATATAAATTAATAGAGTGCATTTTAAAATTGACCCTTTTACATTAATATATATATATATATATATATATATATATATATATATATATATATATATATATATATATATATATATATATATATATGAATAGTGGCCATTATATATATATATATATATATATATATATATATATATATATATATATATATATATATATATATATATATATATATATATATATATATATATATATAGTTCCCGGCTGTGCCTTTCTTCAATTTGCTATGGCGAAGGATGCAATACGATTGAAAAACATAGAAAACCCTGGAAAACAGTGGGAAAATGAAATAGTTTGTAGACTTTATCATGAAAACCCTAAACATTGTGCAAAATGCTGTACATGCAAGGAAAACATTGATCAGTTTGGACTTTGATTCCAGTCAGACACGTGACAAATGTATTCTTACAAGCGTTCTTCAAGTCAGAAATATGGTCATAAATATTGATGAGATCAAGACTAATTTCAAATACACTTTTCGCCAGAATACATTATTATTCATGGCAAAGATTTTACTCTTTCAGTGCCCGACATGGACAGTGTATGCAGAGGACGTTTATTCTGAAACGTTTTTGTTAAATGGGATTATGCTCAAAGAAAACTTTCGTTTATGCACAGTCAGGCAAATTCTTTTGGCGTTAAGGTGGATTCCGGATATGGCAAAGTTGACAGACTTAATGCGTCTAATAGTTAAGCGTATTATTTCTCATATTGCTGCAACTGATAATGTTAGACAGAAAAGTTCTGATTATCCAGATTATTCTCCTACTGTAATATATATATATATATATATATATATATATATATATATATATATATATATATATATATATATATATATATATATATATATAATGCAATACACGCACCACCATATTACAATATTACAAATAAGTCAAAGATATGGACTATATTAAAAAAAAAGAAAACGGAAGTTACATCTTGAAGAACATCTCATGATTATGCCGTAATGTACCTATACTAGTGAAATATATACCACCATGAAAGAACTATTATTTATTAAAAGTGGCAATAGGTTCTGACTTTATATTTGTTTATTTATTTGGCGTAGTAAGAACTATTAAAAATCATTGAAATCATTTCCATGTATATATAATTAATGAAGTAAAAGGTGCTGATAATAATCAAATGCTTAAAGAAAAATACTTGTATTTGTTGCAAACGTTAGGAGATATATTATTTATTGCATTAGTCATGAATAATTTTCAAGTTATGTGATTCGTACACTTATAATTTTACCGCATCGTACTTTGCAGGCGTTTACAAGGTAAAGGTCATAGAGCAGCAGGGGGAGCGAATCGGACATTTTGTCCAAACGTCATTTGTCTTAATTAGTACTTTCTGCACTCAGCGGATCCGGTGTCGTCAGCGCCCGGTAAAAAAAAAGACGACGTCGTCGTCGGGGGATCGTCCAATCGTCATTTGGTTTAATTGATACCTTCTGCACTCAGCGATCCCAGCGTTGTCAGCGTCCGGTAAACACATCGACGACCGCGTCGATGTCATCGCCCCCCCTGCTGCTATGATCTTACAAACAGAGTGATCACTAACTCCTCCTCTTGTAAATCAATTAGGTTATTTGACTGATCGGTAAGTCTGAAATTAATTCTCGTTAAAAACCGATTATGGCATCGCATATAGACCGGATTAATCGGGTTCTCAACGATTAAAAATCCCGGAGGGGCTGTTGGTGAAAACGAATAAAGGATATACCCCTGTTGAGCTTGATTTGATTGCTTGGTATCTACCTGGTAACTCCCTTCGATAACATCACACACTAGATTGATTGCTATCACCGATGCGATATTTACGTTGTACGGGGCAATATGCCTACCACCATCTCCGTTATCGTGTCTGAGGATATATGTTGATGGACCGAGAAAATCATTAAGAGACTTTCTTAGTTCTGGCGCGTTGTATCCTGGAAACTTGAAATCGAGTAAATCGGCTTCTGCGATATTATACTCGGTTAGGAATTTTTGTTTACTACCATCGCTGTTATCGGATATCATTTTAACGATTCGTTCATTGACATATTCCATGTCTGATATAAGTTGATTTAACACCTCAACGTGTTTTCGTTCTTTTGTTTCCCGTAGCTGTTCTAGTTGCAATCGGTAATAATGATTAATCTCGGCAAACATATCAGTGATATCATTTAAAATAACTGTTAATATGGCGACCGATTCAGGAGTTTCCTTATACTGAAAATACCACTGCATGATATTCCTATGTTGAAATAAAAACCAACTGGGTGATAACGTGCTTTTTATAATAGATAAATTATCTAGATACCGGGGGGGGGTAATTTCATGATACGATTTCTTGCCCTCGGGTGTTTCACGAGGTGGATTCTCGGGCCAACCTAGTATGGTTCTTACTGAACTGTTATAAATATCAACCATATACCCCGGTGTGCTTATTTCAATCGTCGACGATAACGTCGGTTCATGAACCGTAATAGCTATTTTTGATTCCTTTCCTGTGATCGATTTTATCCTGCGCTGAAATTCTCCATTGATTTGTTCTATTTGGTATGACCCAGTTGGTATTGTAACCTCATTCCAGTCTGGGGTCCCATCGGGCTTATTTGTCCATGCAAAAACCAGCGAGTTATTAGGTTGTTGTCCGTTAAATGCGTCCGCTCGGATATTAGGCCAACTGTGATATACTCGCAATTTTGCCAGCGCTATTTCCTTCACTGGAACCGGTGATGGAAAGTTCACACTGAATTCGGGTTTCGTTGACGTTATCGATATCATATTTGTTTGTACCGGAGTGGTGTTCTCCGCGATCCGCTGAAGTAATTGAGACCCTTCGGGGTTCAGCGACATTATTATTATTCGTTGTTTTTAGTGTCTAATTTCAACAACCAGGTGGTTCCGGCTTCCAGTTGAAAATCCTCGATTTTTGACATCGCGGAGCTATACAACTGAACCATCGTGGAGAATTCAACATCGGATATGAACAAATTATCAATCGATAACGAGATCAACCCGGATAATTTCGAGTACGCGTCGGATACTATTTGATGTTTTACTGTATACTCGTCGAGTTTTTTCTGAAAACACGATGATATCTTTTTAGTGATTGCGTTGGCGACTCCAGCAATTGTTGTCATCGCGGAGATAGCGATTGGAACAGCGATCGGGGCTATCGTGGTTACCGTGGATAAAATAACACCGGTACCGGCTACTATACCCGATACCGAGTACACGACCGCGTCGATGGTGGTTATTTTTCTGCGGTATATTTTTATTTTTGCGCGGTATTGTTCGGAAAGCGTTTTCAAATTCGCGGAGAATTCTTTTGCGGTATCGAATCGATATTGATGTGACGTTGGTGATACCTCTGATTTAATTACCCTGGTGGTCATTTTTATTTTAAAAGAGCTAGTGTTTTTAATTAATTAGATTCGCTACAAATTCCACATACCATGTGATGTTTGTCCTAAATAGACTGCTGTCAACGGCCTTAATTATAAAGCGTTCAATTGTATTCTTGTCAATGATTGTTGACACTGTATTGTTAAACCCGGATGAACTCGACGATGATATACTAAACTGCATCGCCGAAATCAATGTCAATCGATAAATGCCCTTAACAGTTGCGGTGATATCTACTGTATTCTGTGTAGGAGTCCAATCGAATGATCCATGCCGAATTGTGTATACTGTGTTGATGATGTTCTCATGAGGGATTTTTATTTTTTCGAATTGCTCTGCTACTCTCGGTAGTCCGTCTTTAATCGCTTCAACATCAGTTCTGATTATTTCTATTTCCCGCAGACTCGCGTCTATATTATTCTTGTTCGCTGTAACCTTAGTAATGAGTGTATTTATTTCCTGTGTATGCGCGTCCACATATTTTTTGTTCGCTGTAACCTTAGTAATGAGTGTTCCTATTTCCCCTGTATGCGCGTCTATATTCCTTTTGTTCGCTGCAATATCAGTTTTGATTGTTTTTATTTCCCCTGTATGCGCGTCTATATTCCCTTTGTTCGCTTTAACCTCGGTTTTGAGCGTTACTATTTCCCCTGCATGCGCGTCTATATTCTCTTTAATCGCTTCAGCATCAGCTTTGATTGTTTTTATTTCCTGTCCATTCGCGTCTACATTTTTTTTGTTCGCTTCAACCTCGATTCTGAGCGTTACTATTTCCCTTGCATGCGAGTCTATATTCTCTTTGTTCGCTTCAACATCAGTTTTGATTGTTTTTATTTCCTGTCCATACGCAGTGATATCATTTATAGTTGTTGTAATCTCATCCAGCTTGACCTTTTTTTTTACCAAAGAATTTATCAAAGTTGTTATCGATCCTGTTAACATTTTTTCGTAACGTGTAAAATTGGCCCGACAGCGTTGTAAAACCGTCTCGGATTAATGTTATCGTCGATATATGTTCACCCGGTTTGAGTCGTCCGTCGCTGGTATACAGCGCGATAGTGTCCTCGGCGGCATCACGCCGTCGTGTTAAAACATCATCCAGCGACACATTACTGGATTTCAATTTACCCTGGCGGTCTTGAAATACAACTATTTCACCTGGGTCAACACTGGTTAAGTTCAACGTATCAGCGATTTCATCCTCAATTAGTTTTTTTATATCATCGGTGGCGGGTGTTTCCGTGGGCTTTTTCAGCGCCAAAACCGGTCGTCCCCAAATATCAATCATCGTTATTGTAAAAAAAAACGGCGTTTCTAATTAACCCGCCGGGCCTCTACGACCCCACTAGTGTATTCGTTTACAACCACATGAGGTGGTTTCCGCGATGATGAAATCGCCGCGAGTACGTTCAATACCTCACGGCCACATATCGGCGGGTCGCTTAACTGCTGTGTTGGCAGCGTGGAATAAAAAACCCGGGTTGAACACGCCCGGGCTGAACACGCCCGGATATACCGCATGAACTCTTTCGGCGGGGCTAACCCGTATGAATCAAAATAGACGATCGCACGCGGATCAATCGCGTATGCAACCCAATGAGTTCCCGCTCCGGAGGACCCATCGAGGTTAATTATGCCGGTTTCAATATTCCTTGGTGCCGCCGATAATTGATCCCTCATAAAAACACCTCTGAAGTTTTTTATCGCTAGCGCGTTTGCGGCGTCTATTAAATCAAAATTAGACATGGGGGTCATTAAACGGTTCCCGGTAGTCTTAGACCCTTTCCCGAGTACCATGAATACGGGGTTCCCGGTAGTCTTAGACCCTTTCCGGCTACGGGTCGTTTTTTTTATAGCCTTTCCCGGTTACCTTCTTTAATGCCATCCCCGCCGCGGTACCAACGGCTCCTAACGCCGCCGCCTTAGCCACTGCTGGTGGGGCCGCGGCAATCAACGCTGGAATCGCGGCTAACAGCGGAAATATCCCACCGGTCTTTTCCATGTTTATAATCGCTGCGGCCGAGAAATCTACCTGAACACCCTTTTTATTCTTCATCGCATTATTGAAATGTTTTATTTGACGCGCCGTCAACGATATCTTATGATTACCACCCGCCATCTGCGACGGCTTCAGCGTTATTGTGGTCCCGCATTGTTTAGCCGACTTTGATCGTAATTTCTTGACTTGACCATCGGTCAACTCTACACTGACGACACTATACGACATTTTATTGTAAACGCGTTTGTGTTTTCAATTACATGTTTTCCACTGGCGCATCAACGATTCTCATTCGTCCACCAACGCCTTCCAACAGCATTGATTTATCGCTGAGAATGACAGCAACCGCCAACGCCTTCCAACAGCATTGATTTATCGCTGAGAATGACAGCAACCGCTCTATAATCAGCACCAGCCGGGGATATACGAGCTCGGAAGTGTATATCAACGACGGATTGTCTCGTTAAATCAAGATGTTCCAACGAAAAATAATAAATCGGATACAGGTTTTTAAAATCAAATTGTGATATTTGCAGACCAGTGTCGACGTTTTGATCACGACCCATATATGACAGCAATCGATGGTACACACGTGCGATATGGTTGTTGTCGTAATTAAGCTGTATATCCTCGGATGGTTCCAATTGTCCGTTTATTCTCAGAGAAACATCCTTGACTCCTAATTGATCAAATATCATATGGCTGCGTTCTTGATTACCCAATCGTTCCCTATTCTGTAACGCAACAAATATATGACGCGGGGCTGAAACACCCTGTTTTGATGCCAAGTGCCATGTAAACGTATCGGCGACGTTATCCTCTTTAGCATCAGTTGTTACCGCTAGCCAACTCAACAACGATTTCCCTCCCTGTTTCATAAATGCTAACAATCGTGCTTCCGTGGTAACTGATGGAGTCAGCACCGGCATCCACAATGCCATTTTAGTTAAAATGACTTTACCGGCAGCGACGCCAGTAGCATGCCATATTGCATTGTTATCATCACCCCTTCGCGTTAGCGCGATTGTATGCTTAGCCCCATAGATAACCCTCCTGACATTTCTGCAGAATCCAAATATGTGATGGAGTGGAATCGCGCATGAAAACTTTCGGCGTGGTCCTTGCAACATTCCTACTCGTGCTGCGAATCCCATATTGTAATTACCGTTAAGACATTTTATAATATTGAAGTCAGCGCCTGGTCTTGCTCTGCGGTCTGGGTTATTTGCTTCAGCCTGTGGGTCAACTGCGGTATCTCTTGACGTCAGCACGTTGATGTACTGAAGATGATCAGCGCTATTAGAGGAGTCCTTTGCGAACATCATAGATGGGCCCGCCGATTTTGTATAATCATCCGAGTATCTCGCTAACCCAATTATCGTTGTTGCAACATCAACCTCGCGTTCTATTGATTCAATTTCTCGCCCGTCAATAAGATATCTGGCGCTCTCAAATAACGCCATGATACCGTTGTTGACGAAACCAACTCGAACACGATTGTCATCTGCGTATGTTGCATTATCGGCAGCATTTGTCACGAGTTCTCCCTCGATTTCGATAAACGCTTCACATGGCAGAAAGTATCTACTGGTATCTTGGACTTGAAGTTCAATTCGCGATCGTAGGTCAGGTTGCGCTGCATAATAAGAATAAAATTGATAATCACGGACAGAATCGTCCCTGCGCACTGGGGCATCCATATCAAACGCGGGATCAGCGGTTCGCGCAAACATTTCTATTATTTATCATGTTGATGTTTTCAATTGCGATTTTTTCGTCGTAAATTCTTTGAATTCTGTTTAAGACCACTCTCCCGCTATTGTGTTAATGGGCGCGTTGGTGGATGACTGAGCCGCCAACGACTCTAGTTTTTCTTCCACGGCGTTATTTATTACTTTACTGACATTTGCAGGCATCACTGTCGTTGATGGCATCACCGGTGGTTTCTGTTTTTTTCTCCTCACCAACGACATTAGTTTGTTCCGCCCGGCTGAAAGCGCCTTTCCGGCAACATCCCCAATAGCGCTGATTCCCTTATCACGAATAACATCAATAGCCTTCATTCCTAATTGTTTGGCTAACGGCGCTACTTTTGGAGCCATTCTTGTAAATAACCCCGCAATGGTGCTACTTAGGCCATCTCCATAGTACGCGCGGTAAACAGGCAATCGCGAGTTTACCACGTAGACGAGTACTGGTTTATCGTGGTTGTAGTGTATGATCATCTTTATTATAAAAACACCGGTTTTTCAATTAGTGATTGTGATCACCTCACCTCCCCCACCGCCGTGTGGAAAACCGGAATGAATTTAATCAAAATTTCCTTGGGTTTTTGCCCTCGATAAAAATCCGGTTTTTTTCCGGTTTTTTCTTGATTTCTAGTCATTTTTGGTTGCCTATAGTCGTTTTTTTCGATTTTTTCAGCAAAAACATCGATTTTCTCTAAATGATTTCCTGGGGTTTTTGCCCTCAAAAAATGTCAAAAAATGGCAAAAAACAATCAAAAAATGGCCAAAAACAGTCAAAAAATGGCAAAAAACAGTAAAAAATGGCAAAAAACGACCAAAAAATGGCCAAAAACAGTCAGAATTAACAAAACGATAATTTTTTTAATTATCCACGAGTTCGTCTATGAGCGTTCGATACACACTGATGTCCATGATACCGCCCGTAAATAAACGCTTGCAAATATCAGCGGCCTCATTGATTATTTCCGGGGAATTATTTCCGGCTCGTTTTCCTCCGATTAGTACCTCTAGCCGTGATATATCACTGAGAACACTGTTAGGACAGGTAACGCCGTAGGATTCTTTGCCAACAGAGTATCCTTTTCCTTTTTTTAGTTTTACCCTTTTTTCAACTTCCTCGTGGAATGCGTCGTAATTGGGATCACCACGATGTGGTAATGCATTCTCGTGTTTACTCGCTAAATACACCATTCTTGTCCAGTCCTTTAACGTCCTTATATTTTTCTCGTAATCGCTATTGATATGCTCCTTATCTCGTATGCTCTTAGCAAAATTAGAGGCGGTAAAATCAATTAATTCTTCCCCGCTGCTGAAGCCTCTAATTTGATATATTGTGCTCTTCTTGAGTACATTACGGGGTATATTCCCCCTTTTCTCTTTTTCTTCCGGTATTTCTTCTTCTGGTTCTCTTGCGGTAGCACCTAGTTCTTCTTCGTCGGCCATTGTAACATAAGGTTCTTGTGGTTCCGTTATAGCGAGTGGTGGTGACCTCCGTGTTGTAGCAGCCGCTATTTTTGCAGGGAGTGTTTCTAAAGACCTTTTTGTTTGTTCGGTCTGAGCCGCTGTCTTTTCAAGCGCATCGAGGACGGGTACAGTTGCCGCCGTAACATCTTTGGTCGCTTTAGTTACCGGGGCAAAGAGTTGTTCGCTTCCAACAGTAAAATCGGTTTGTAGTTGCTGCCGCGTTTGAAGTTGCTCTCGGACCCTGTCTCGTAGCGGTATGAACTTTCTAAGCGCCGCTAGCCGCTCTCTGGCTAGCCGAGTAGTAAGTGATTCGCCCACCATTATTGCAATTGCGAAGCAATTTCTAATTTCTCGCCGGAGTTTTCGTCTATGATCCTTCTAATGTTTTTGATCTTACTAGAAATCTCCCGGCGTCGTTCATAAACACGTCCGAGTTTTTTTCGTATTATTTCAACGGCAGTAAATAGTCCAATGAATGCATTTGCGTCATTGTGGTACAAGTTTTCATTAATCGTATGTTGTAATCGTTTTATAAAAAAGTACTCGCGGGCCAGGGTAAAACGCCCCCGTTTCGATTGCTCGTTAATAATTTCATAATCGGATAATATTTTTTCACTGTCGAGACCATCAGATAATTCAATTCCTTGATTTTTTAATTTTGAAATCTCGGCTAATATATTATTGATGTCTTCGATATTCATTATTCCTATAAAACATCCTGTTTTTAAATAAAAAAAAAAATGACCCCGCGTATCAATCCCGGGGTGTTTAATAATTCGTTTTCTTCCGGAACAGACGTGACCTTGTTACGGTGACTTCGTATCTATATACGAAAATCGAATTCTGTGTCCGGTCTTTTTTGAGATCGCTGTTTGATATACTCGTTCTGCAACAAATCGTACTGCGGGCATACAAATATCAAAATATTTTCCTGCCGCATTCATGGATTGAAATGTTTTTTCCTCGTGCGTTGTTGTATCAAACGATTTGACGCTCTTTGCTTTTTTTGCGTGCTTCCCTGTTTTACCTTTTTTGGTGTTTTCACTCTGAGAGATAGCTTGCAAATTACACAGTCTGTTATTTTGAGGGTATCCATCAATGTGATCAATAACGAGACTATCTTTGATTAATCCGTGGAAACATTCATAGATGATTCTGTGACAGAGATATTTTTTTTTTCCAGCAGTAAACATCAGATACCCCTGATTATTTACGGTACCAACCGGCTTCTTCAGTTTGCGGTTTCTAACAATGCCGTCGCGAGATGCCTCGTAACTGACGAGCAAGGGGTGAGGTCTGAACTCTTGGTCCATTTATATAATAATACTACTTGTCTAATTTATTATTTGGTTTAATTATAAATCTTTCAACGTAGTCTTGGGGGGTTTTGATGACGAAGTCGGCGGTGGGGTCAATGACGGCGTTTTTTATTCGTTTGTCATAATAGCGTTTTAGTTCCCTGTATCGCTTTTCGCCACAATTGATACACAACTGCGATTTTCCTCTTACACCGACGTGGAAAACCAAGCATGGGAGGGGGCCAAGAGAACCATTACGAACGCTTTGTAAATGATACCCGCAGAATTCACCTCTACATGATTTATTGCACGGGGTTGTCGACCCAATCATCAACCATTTACAGTGATTCATTATACTATATTCTTTCATTTAAATACTTGTTTTAATTATATGGATGAGTTCGAGAGATTAGCAGCAATTAAGCCCTGGAAAAATATTAAGTTCAATCTCGATAGAGTCCTCAAGGACGCACCAAAAGCGTTAATAAACGATAGAACCCTGTTGAGTAAAATACGCGATTGTATCAATGAATTCAAGCGTGATGGTGCATCTCATAGTTGGTCAACATTTCGAATTGATGGCGTTGTTGATGCTACCATGAACGACAACCGCGCGGCAACGATAATATCACAACTTGACGGTAAAAAGTATTTCTTCAGAGTAAAATTCATTGTCCGGGTGGAATCAGGTGATTGGATCATACGTGATAAATTTGAACCAGTTCTCAGCGACAAGAAAACAGTCATTGTCAGCCGCGACTCCAAGCCGGGGCTGTTAACCGGAATTGACAGACCATACTATGAACGAGCGTATCCTGAAACAGCAGTTGTTTATGGAATATACCCGTTAAATAAGAAACCTGATATCCGAAAACTAGCGCCGATGAAACAGTCAACGGGGATAAATTGTGTAGCAGAACGAGTAATAGAGCATTTTACAAATGCATGTCGAGGAAACAAATTGACTGATTTACGACGTAGCAAAATCAACCAGTGGGAGGAGACAGTGCGCGAGCGAGGAGCAACCATCAGCGACATAGCGAGATTAGAAACATCGCTGAGATTTCCAATAACCGTTACAACGATGGCGAAAAATAGATACGTGAACTGCGAAACAGCTTTCTTGTCCAATGGAACAAGGTTGGGTACAGTTGTTACCTACAGCGATGGAGACAGCCCAGCATACCCGCATTTGAGGGCATCTATGCTGGGTTACGCCGCTATCAATTTATTCTCGATGATAAATAGATTCCCCGACACCGCGGTTAGAGTAGCCGTTGATTCGTTTTATGTTGACGTAAAGTACAAGGAAAACGTAGCCGAGTTTACTAGTCCGGACGAGAGTTGGGGTACATGGAGAATTAAAAATGAAATACGACGCGATTATTCCCCGTCAGCAGATGTCACCGTTGAGAACAACTACTTACGCGGTGATAAATTATCGGAATGGTCTAATGCACCACCGTGTTCTGATCCAATTTGTAGACACAAGACGGTTTATTTAAGCGGCTGTGGCGGGTCAGGAAAGACTACTCGGGCAATTGAATTATTTCGAACGCGGGCAAGTATAATCGTGCTTACACCGACCCATAGACTAGCGCGAGAGATAAAACAACGAAATGTTGACGCCGTTACTTATCACAGCTTTTTTCGATACAGCGGCGGTGAGTGGACTCCTGATCGAATGGGTGAAAAATTTATTCCCGAGGTTATCATCTGGGATGAGATATGTACTGTTTCGTTAGATGTTTTACAAATGTTTCTTGATTGGTTGCTACGCGCGAATACAGCGGTGATCATGTGTGGCGACCATGGTCAACCACCACCATTTGTCGGCGAGGGTCCACATGATTGGTTAAGGTGTCTTGTGGACTATTATGAAGAAACCGATACTGATTACCGGGCACTTGATGAACAACTGCGCGAGGTTAAAAAATTAATCAGATTACAGCCGGATAGAATTCAATGTGAAATAATCCGCGAGGTGATTCCGGAAACGCCGTTAAATGAATTCTGGGAAACATGGAGACCAAACGATTTGATTGTAGCGAGTAGAAAGATAGCCAGGGACACACTTCAGCGGAAGTTGTTTACGTTGCATAAGGAAAGGTTTCCAACGCGTCCAGTGCCGTTATGTTATAGACCCGCGGATACACGGCGGCAGAACATTGAAGTTGAAATTCCAGCCCCGACAGCGTCGGGGACAAAAAAACAAATTCTCGTGCTGAATGATATTGTGCTCGTTGATATCAGCGTCGTCGAGGACGCGCTACGTGCTGATAAATCCCCGTGGACGCTAGGATACGCAACAACAATACATTCCTCGCAGGGGTTAACTATCACGGACACAATTGTTTGGATGGTTGATAATCGCATCGAATGGTCGAATCTAGTCTATCTTGCGGTGTCCCGAGTACGGAGGATAAATCAGCTTCGAAGAATTGTTGCTGACGGAGTCAGTGACGGAGTCACCAACGACAACGACATCATCGATGCAAGCGTCATTGATAGAAAACTCTCGGGTTACCGCCAACAGGATAAAAAAAACAGCGGCGTTTTGATATTGATGCCGAATTAATAATTGCGTTACGACAACAACAGAATAATCACTGCGCGAGTTGTAATTGTATAATGAGTTGGCGCTATTCGGATAAAGACGCTCGCCAATTTACAGTGGACAGGATCGATAACAGTCTCGGTCATGTCAAAAACAATGTGAGATTGACCTGTCTTGAGTGCAATAGACGCAACGGCGCTAGTTAAGACCACGCGGGGGCAATTGAGTATCGTCAGGTATCACTTGTAGTTGCTCGCGTGTAAACCCTCGCTCTGGGGCAGTTGAATCCAGTCTATAGATCGGTGGTCTACCAGTTGATCGTGTTATCGTTGATATGTTATGTGTGGTAACACTCCAAATAGGATCAGTAGCTCTTTTTTTACCGCCTTCAAGCTCTCCTGGTTCATATAGATATCTCACGGTAACATCGCCGAGAATCGGCTTGGAAACGCTATCTATTTTTGATCTTCCGGGTATATACTCGTATTTAATCGCGTCGCTGGGCTTTATGTTGATTGCTCGGGTAATCTCGTTATTTAACGCTGCAATTACGCCTGGCAACCTTTTGACCCATTCACGAGATCGTTTTTCTTGGATAAATTCCTTCGCGTATTGATATCCAAATAACCGTTCAGCGAGAGACCGATTGAATCGTTCAACAATTGCCTGATCACGATGTAGCGCAGTATGACCTCGTCGTATCGCGACGCTATGATGTTTCAGCGTTGATAAAACAGCGCCGCGAAATTCACTACCAGGATCAACTTGTAATAGATTTGGCCAGCGCAGAGGACCTCTTCGATAAATTCTTTCAAACGCAGCGGCTACTTCAGTTGCTGACTTTGTTTTTAACGGCTCCGCTTGTTTGTATCGACTCGCAACATCAACTACGGTTAGCGCGTATTTGTAACCGTTGTCATGCGGCAGAAATAGTATATCAGCCTGATGAACTTCAGTAGGTACGCTAACATCAAAGCGCGAGAAGTTGATTTGTTTAGGCGGTGGTAGATAGATTTGCCATATAGCCTGTTTGGATAACCAATTAGCCGCAGTGGCCTTTGTTACTTTTGCAGCGCTTGCAAGCTTACCAATTGCGGCCTTCCCCTTCCAGTATCCTCTCGGAGAATAATAGATGGATTCCATGTTGTTATTATAAACGCTAGCGTTTTCAATTACCAGCGCGAGAAGCTCCGCTTCCAATCATTAATTTACCTTTCATAGCCGATTTTACCAACCATGAAGCCAATTTTTCTTTGAAGGATTTATCAGGAATAGCATTTAACGCGTGAATTAATTTTACGTCCATGATATGACGCTGTTGCAAATCGCTACTTTTGTAAGCAACATCATGAGCATGACACGCCTTATCGATAGCGTTTATTGGATACTCACCGGGTTTGGGCTGATTTTGATCATCGAGTCTGATATCTAATCGTGTTCCGGGGCCACAGTAGCTATATCCTGGGAGGTGTTTTTCTCCTGGATACTTTGCCCACGGGGGTCCGGGGAGTTTTGATAACTTGGCTGCAATATCACCTCCTCGCTTTTTTTTAAAACATCCCCGGGTTTAATAGAAATAAATCTAAATTTATTTGTACCGCATTGTGCACACTTGCCAGTAAGCGCCGATCTGTTATTTCTTGTTGTAACGGTTGTCATATCATTTGTGCCAGTACGCACTCTAGACTTTACACAATATAGATCCATAATTTATGTATAGAGACATGAATATAATTGATTTTTCGGCAACTAAAACAAGAGAACCAGTTAAGCATGTTGCAGCGCTACCAAACTCGATCCGGATGATTATCATCGGACCATCTGGATCCGGCAAGACGCAATTGTTACTCAATTTAATAATGAGATGGATGAAGTGGGATAAGTTGTATTTAATCGCCCCTAGCGTAGATGATCAACGATGCTACGAGGTGTTAAAAGATTTCAACGAGAATGCATCAGCGATCGCTAAAAAAAATGTTATTGAGTTTATTACAGATATCAATGATGCACCAGGTATCGATGATATTGATGGCGACGTTAACAATTTAGTCGTGTACGATGATGTTATGTTAGACAATCAAAAAAACCCAGCTAGGATATTTTCCAGAGGCAGGCATAAAAACACTGACGTGATATATGTCACTCAACGGTATACTCAGATTCCAAAAGTAATCAGAGACAACTGTAATATTCTTGCATTATTCAACGGCGTTGATACACACACGCTACGAAATATTTGGCAGACATGGTGCGGCGGTGACATGGACTTTAATGTTTTTCGAAACTTTTTTAGTCATGCTCAGTCAACCCCACATGGATTTGTAACGATAAATTTACATGATCCTCGGACACGATATCGTATCGGACTTGACCAAATATTCAGTTAAATCATAGCAGCAGGGGGGGCGATGACATCGACGCGGTCGTCGATGTGTTTACCGGACGCTGACAACGCTGGGATCGCTGAGTGCAGAAGGTATCAATTAAACCAAATGACGATTGGACGATCCCCCGACGACGACGTCGACTTTTTTTTTACCTGGCGCTGACGACACCGGATCCGCTGAGTGCAGAAAGTACTAATTAAGCCAAATGACGTTTGGACAAAATGTCCGATTCGCCCCCCCTGCTGCTCATAGCAAGGCGCTAGTGGATGAAATTTAAAGATGTTGCCGTAAACATCTGATTGTCTTATGGAAACTACACGAACATATTATTTACTTGAATCTTGCTAATTATCAAACCAACAGCTTTGATACTCGAAACATAGGTCTACAATATATGACGTCTCACATTATATTTATGATATTTGGGTTGACCAAAACAATATGAATATCAGTGTACACGACTCTTACATCGTAGTATAATCCGATACATCTCTGACCTTATGCAAGTGTATTTTCTTATGAGGTCTAGTGTTATAGTTGGAATTCACCGACACCATTTTGTGTCGTCATAATGTAGCCGCTAACTGGCCGCTGGTAAACTTGAACGTCCTTTCATCGATATAAAGCTGCAAACAATCGATTTTAATATGACTTTTTATTTCGAAAAATGCTGATTATCATTCGTTATATCTTTAATATGCTAACATGAGATAAGAAACAACAACTTTCATGAATTTTGATCTGGAACTCGCTATTTGCGATCACATGACTACACACATTTCGCAAGCGACATGTCAAAGACATCATATCTCAAATAACAAGGTTTAGGTTTAAATCATGGTTCTCTACTTGCATGTACAGCATTTTGCACAATGTCCAGGGTTTTCATTTAAAAGTCTGCAAACTATCTCATTTTCCCACTGTTTTCTACGGTTTTCTATGATTTTCAATCGTATTGCATCCTTCGCCTTAGCAAATTGAAGTAACGCACAGCCGTGAACGGTTAATATATATATATATATATATATATATATATATATATATATATATATATATATATATATATATATATATATGCACACACGCTCGCACGCAGGCACGCACGCACGCATGCATGCACACGTACACATAAATGCATACATACATACATATATCCATCCATCCATCCATCCAACCATGCATACATGCAAACATGCGTACATACATACATACATACTTGCAAATAGACAAAAACATATGTATACTTCAGGGAAACAATTAAATTTCTACATTATTTTAGCTTTATTAAATACTACGCTAATGTGCAGAAAAAACGACGACTACCCGATATTATAAGAAAATCAAGACGCTGACGTTATGGGCAATTTTATATCTTCATCTCAGATTAATTCTTTTCAATAAAGCTTGTAATACATGTAAAGTCCAAACACTATTTAGTTGGGTTTCTGTCCGACCCTCTTTTCAACAAGGTACATAGTACTATATTAACCTGCATATAAGCCAAGCATGATTATAAATGACACAGACCCAGTACTGTCATAAAATAATGCACTGACAGATCTAGGTCTATGTAGTCCCTTAGGAGTAATGAGTAGAAGAAACATTTTCGACCAAACTATGCTAGAGTTATGTACTGGTAGATCATGGTCTGTGTTGTTATCAGTTCACATGACTTATAAGTCGTCATATATTATACACTTGTTTTACAATACATTGGTAAAAATTTGCCATTTAATGAAAAATGAAGCCTCACCGTAGGACAAAATACTGTAGCAGTACTAAAAATAGATAATTACATTGTATCTATAATTTTTTTTTAATGGAAGTAAAGTTGCCGTGTTTGATACCTTATCTTATGAGTTCTTGATACAAAACATTAATTTGACTCTCGTAATGCTTCATAATTACAAAAATGTACCTTGGTACATTCCAACTTTTTTATTCAGATTCGTACATTTTATAACCACTTATATTGAGACTGCATTGTAATGACAGTTATTATGCACATAAGTGACCCCTCATTATAACAGTGTATGTGGGACCTATGCCGTATAGTGAAATAGCCTAATAATGAATCGCATTGACATTAAAAGTCTCCCTCACTATAATGATTTAATTAGCTGCAAACATAGTGTGCCGCTTTATAGAGAGACTTTCCTATAATGAAATACAGTATGCATACATTTTTACTAAATGGGGTTCATGACATTACCAAATAATGACGGTAACGTTATAGTGTAGGTCTTATACTGAGATCACCTTATAAGAGAAGATGAACTGTATTGTAATTAAGGGCCTTTTATTGAGACCACCAGGAAGACGATATAATGAAGAAACGTATAGTCAGATTACCTTATAAGAGGAAGAGTGTCATAATGAAGGCAATCACACTCATATCAAGGGCAAGTAACAAAAATCCATATGGCATACATTATGATTTAATGATCGTTTTATTATACATTTAAACTTGGTTATAATACATTCTTTATAGTTTAAAGCGTCCTTTGTTACAACTACGATCAGGCAAGGTCAAGGTTTATTTAATGTATCGATGCTATGTACATTAGGGCACTTATATCTGGACAGGAACAACTATGTGGTAAATCAACTTTAGAAGATATTTTTTAAAAAGGTTGTAAATTATAATACCATTATAAGCACAATGTAGCATTGTATTAAGAAGAAATAATAATGATATAATCTGATGATAATAAAAAGCAATGTCAGATTGTATTATATTACATTGTAAGTGATGTTAGAATATTAACATCTTACTTCCGTTGTTTTGATATAAAATATTAAATTCGTAATTGTTAGCAATGTTTGTTGCTGCCGTTATAGATTTGAGCAGTAAATCTACTATTTTATTTCCTTTTGACAAATCTCTCAAACAAACGAAATATTTAACTGCTAGAATTATGAGATTAACATTTTTATTTATTACCTATTTTTAAATGTACAATTTGAAAACAGTAATAATTACCATGCATTGTATTTAACGAATTTCATTTTATAAGGTTAATGTATTTTAGGTGCTTCGTAACATATAGAAAATGAAATTCTGTATTTTTTAAAGTATTAAAAATTATGCTTGAAATAATTTCCTTGTAGAGATTGTACAGGGTCTTTGTTTGTTCTAAATGCGAAATATTAATTATTAATATAAAAAGGATATAAAAAACCAAGCTAGTATATGAATGTGGGAATATCAAACTCTTGACAATGGAAACAACTATGGGAATCAAACAGCAACATTAATCTCTCATGCAGACAGCATTGGATATCAACATCAAATATGGATTTTCCTGTCAATTATGATGTACTTCAGATTTATTTAGAAACTGTTCAACATGTTGTTTTATTGTTAACCTTCTATAGAGTAACCATTCATAATCTTTCATTTATACCATGTGACTGGACAGTATAATTCCATAAATATTTAATTTTATGAAATTAACTTACATGCATATCCTATATTGAATGATATAAATCCACATCGGATGCTGGAAACAGATTTAACATAAGGGAGGTAATAGTTATTTCCTTTCCTAAACTTGTTCCTTCCCCTTGTTCAAATATGGTTATGTTCTCTAAATTATGGTCACATTAGTGCTTAGATGAAAAACTCTCCGCTATTGTAAATAAAGGGGGAGGGTAAATCTTTCAGATTTATTAATATAATTATTTCCCTTCCTTAACGTATTCCATCCCCTTGTACAACTCTGATTAGGTTCTCTTTATTTTATTTGTTTTATTTACATCGTTATCGCATCCACAAATCTTATGAACATTTCGCTCTCAAATGTATGGAATACATTTCCAGTAAAACAAAATGTATCTAAATGTGCTAATTGTTAATAATAAAGTTAAAAAAATAACATAGAATGCAAAGAAAATAATGTTACGTTTTAGTTTTTGTATTAGATATAGGTAAAGATAACTAATCTCACTATCTAGAAAATTTTGGCAAATTTTGTTTTTATTTAATAAAATTACAAAATAATTAAATTAAAATTAATTAAAAGAATAAATTGTCTAGTTTGCATGTATGTATGTATGTATGTATGTACATACGCACCCACGAACGCATAATACGTGCGTGCGTGCTAAAGTGTGAAATGATTATTCTTAACATCAGTTCTTTGTGGGGTCGTGTGTTGTGATAAAGTGTGACAATACTATTCTTAACATCAAGTGTTTCTGGGCTCAGTCTTGTGCTAAAGTGTGAAATGAATATTCAACATATGAATTCTTCGTGAGGTCACTGTTGTGATGTAGTGTGAAAAAAACTATTCTAAGCATCAATTATTTGTAGGGACAGTGTTATGTGTGTAACATGAACATTCTAAGCTTCACTTTGTTGTGGTGACGGGTCTTGTGCTAAAGTTTGAAAATAATGTTCCAAGCATCACTTCTTTGTGGTTTCAGCGTTATGATGAAGTGTGAAATACATATTCTAAACATCAATTATTTGTGCGGTCGGATATTGCGTTGAAGTGTGAAATTAATATTCTAAACATCACTTCTGTGTGGGGTCAGTGATGTGCTGAAGTGTGAAATAAATATTATAAATATCACATTTTTGTTGGTAAAGCGTTGTGCTGAAGTGTGAAATGAATATTATAGAAATCAATTCTTTATGGGATCGGGTATTGTGCTGAAATGGGAAATTAATATTCTAAGCATCAATTATGTGTGGGGTCAGTGTTGTGCTAAAGTGTGAAATAAATATTATAAACACCACTTCTTTGTGGGTTCAGTGTTGTGCTGAAGTGTGAAATGAATATTCTAAACATCAATTCTTTGTGGGATCGGGTCTTTTGCTGAACTGGGAAATGATTAGCATACACATCAATTGTGTGTGGGGTCAGTGTTGTCCTAAAGTGTGAAATAAATATTCTAAATATCAATTCTTTGTTGGGTCAGTTTTGTGCTGAAGTGTGGAACTACTTATCTAAGCATCTGTTATTTGTGGGTTTGGGTGTTGCGCTGAAGTTGAAAATGAACATTCTAACCATTAATTCTTTGTGGGGTCGGGTGTTATGCTCAAATGTAAATTAAATATTATAAACATCAAATCTGGAGCATGTATGTTAATAATATAATGGAACTGTTTTTCTAAGTAAATACCAAATGCGATATTAAATGAGTTCTGAAATTTATGAATGGTTAGATAACGTTGACGTTTTTGTACCATATCATACAAAAATCGGTATTTACGTGGAAAAAAGAAATAGCGAATACATGTCATTTATTTCGCTAACACTTGTTTCATGATTATTCAATCTAATCATCCATATCCATTTGTTATGTGATTTCTAGTATAAAACAGCATAGGATGCGATCACATGTATTTGGAATCGTACCGAAAAGAAATACTGGGACCAGGATAACCATCTTACTAAAGCTCTCATAGGCAAAGTTACATATTTGCCCACTATGTCATCGAAAACATGACCTACTCAATATATCAGTCCACGAGATTTGTAATACCAAGGTTAAGGTAATGCCTTTAATCAATGGTCATTTTTCTTTGTTTAAATCATTGTCTTCGGTCAATATATATATATATGATTTGAATATCCATTTTACTTTAACAACCATCGACATTATGGTTTTTTCGTATTATTCATGTCATAAAATAAATACAGTTATCTGTATTGTTTATATTATCTCTTCCCCATCTCTCTCTCTCTCTCTCTCTCTCTCTCTCTCTTTCTCTCTCTCTCTCTCTCTCTCTCTCTCTCTCTCTCTTTATTGTTTTGTTTATATGTGAAGTTTACCGTGATAGGTCTAGGGAGGTTGTCACATGCTATGAGTAAAGTTATTCACGTTTTGTCTTCAGTGCCTGACAACAATAGGAGAGAGAGAAAGAGAGATAGATAGAGAGAGATTTTACGAATTAAGGGCGTGTTATAGTAGTTTAGTATTGACTTGAAAATAATACAACGCATAACAAATCTTGCAATATGTGCATGCCAATGATTTGTACGTTTCGGCCTAAGTATCGCCACAATCTACCTCCATTTTGTATAATTGATATCTTGTAATAAATAAAAAAAAACTCATGTAAAGTGTTCATGATCAATACAAGAAGTATGTTGTTCCTCTACGTTCGATGGGTTATTTTAAGTTCAGAGTTTTCATCCAAATTCTTTAGATACGCCCCTGCATACGAGCATGTATGCATACATTCATATTTACGGACGTGCATATACAAATATTCATACCTAAATGCATACCTTTATAAAAGTTACATACACGCATGCATTCATGCGTATATTTATAAATACTTACGGACATACGCACACACAAACATATATATATATATATACAAACATACGAACATACACACAAATGCATACATTCATAGATACATACATACATACATACATACATACATGCATACATACATGCGTACGTGCGTGCGTGCATGATTACGTACTTACTTAAGTACATACATGCATACATGCATCCGTGTATCCGTGCATGAATGCATGCATGATTTCAGACAAACAAAAATACATACATACATACATACATACATACATACATACATACATGCATACAGGATAATCAAAATAAAAATATAAAACTACAAACCTATACCAAAGATTTACAAAGATGGTACTAAGAGCTGCCTCGCTAGACGCTCAGCATTAAGACGTGAGTGTTAGGACTGGTCGGCCTGGCGTCAGAATAATGTGACTGGGTGGGACAACATACTACATGTCTGCAGCACGTTGACCCAGTGCTATAAATCAATGTAAAGTGCCACACTGCAGACATCTTATCAATATGACTGCACATTTTTTAAAAATCCTAATCACACACAAACACAAACACACACATAAACACCAATACATGTGCGTTATGTGATAATACAGGACGCATATAGCAATATAAATGTAATATTTCTAGTACCAGTGACATAACTGAAATCCCACCCCTCAACTATATTATCAATCACAAGTGAAATGTTGAACGGCAGGTATGTATAAAAGGCTGAAACTCAAAACGAAAAAATATACATTAGATACGCAATTTCAAAAGGAGTTTATGATTTATGGAAAGACTCCAGAGGTCGTTAGTACCCATTCTGATACGAGCCTTTACGACTGAAGGTCCAGACGAAAAGGAAGTAGCAACACATTCATAGACTGCAGCACTCACATTCACTTAAACATCAGCATATTAATTTTGAGTTTAAAGATTCGTTACGCTATATGCATGACTGGAATAATTGTGTTCTGATTTTAATTTGAACAGTTGTCTAGTTTTCACTCGTATTATAGAGAAGCGAATAAATTTAATATCTACAAGAACTATTCACGGTTCTTATATATTGGTGTCGCTAGGATCAGTCAATCATGGCACATGGTTAGTATGATAAAGGAACGGATCGTGTGAAGGTGATACAGCATACACTGACTTAATCATATCAATGGCTGCAAAATCCGATGAAATATATTTAAATGGGATCAACATCAATTTTTTTATCCTATTGTATGTATATCTAATACATTTTCAATTTATATCCATTGATTTCCACTTATGTTTTTTAAGCTGTTTCGTTCTTTAGAATTAAGATGAACGAATATACAATGTATGTTGCTTCCTTTGAATAACAGTTGATCATCATTGTGCATGGTCAGTTATTATAATTACCTGAATTATTATCTGCAATGTTTGACACGCCACATTGACTGCTTGAGGACAACTGAACATTCTTAATAGCTGTTCAAAAGTCAGATGGTATACATAAAGATGACTTGCTCAAGATATCTACCTTTATTGGTGCGGTTTCTCTCAGTCTCATCACTGAGTTAACCCCTATTTTAGAAAGATTAAATGTTTGTTATGTATGTCTGTTGAACCATTCAATGTGATATAGTGCATTGTAACATTTGTATAGAATTTTGATTTTATATAATTTTTAATAGGGTTTTGTGCACATACCTGATCTGATGTTATATATAGTCTCAACAAGTAAATCTCGGCTGGTATACTGGGTGTCTTTAATTAGTGATATTTGCCTTAGATCGGCATTTTCGAATCTTTGTTTTACGTATAATGCTATATTGTTGTTAGTGAAATCGAGGTTTGTTTGGACGCAATTTTAAGAGATCAAATCTTGTTCAAGTTTGTATTTATTTAGAGGGCTATCCAAAAAATAAAATATAAAAGGCATGATATGATCTAAAACTCGCAAATGGAAGTTTTGTATTATATATTTTCCTACCAGACTCCTATCTTTGTTAAAGAGATTATAGAGGTATAAAATGAAAATAAATACAGTTGAAAATCAATTGAGTCAGTGCATGTTTTGTCTATGGTTTATTATCTCGTAGTTTTTAGTAGTATGTGTAAGTTCCCTGTGTTCTTCTTTGTTAGCTATGTTTTTATTTATTGACCGTCCTTTTAGGGAAATCAAGTGTGACCGTACTACCTCGCGTTAGCCACGTAGCATTGGTATCCCAAAATCATGTGCTCCTTACTCGGTCAGGTCAATATCCTGTCCCAGTTGTTTTGTGATGCACCTAGCGTAGCTAGAATTAATGGTTTTATATGAGATAGTATTATTAGAGTTAATGTTCTAATTTATAGCATGGTCTGCCTCTTAATGGAGGGGAAAACAGTTTGAAAAGTATGTATCAAGGTTAAAATCTTTTAGATTAACTTCGACTTTATCATTCGCATAAGATAGGGGATGAGGTCAGTGGAATAGAGAGGGCACGATCGAGTGGTTCCGGCCATGCGCACTGCCTGGAATCCTCACCTAGTGGGGGATAAGCCAGTTATATCCTCCATCCGTGTTGTCCCTCTCCTCTAATCTGTATGAATTCAATTGCCTAACAGACAGCCATATTTAAATTTGAAACTTTCTGTCTAAATTTATATAATGTGGTGAACATTATTCAACTTATAATATTTAAAATTTCGATAAGTGAATGCAGGTGACGAGAGTATTGTGGAGGAGTAAGGTGCCGGACTCTGGCAAGCATTGATGTAATCTCCCTCAATCTGTCACCTGTCCTCACCCTCTCACTTTACACTTTAACGCCTATCAAAGGCGATTCTTTATATTTTGTACACCCTACAACGGTGTTTTAAATAGAGGCACGACTCATTTTGGATTGTATAATATTGATTATAAAATCCTTTCGTCGTCATACAGTTCATCAGCATTTAATTCGTTAGGGTATAGGAAGTTAATATTTTCCAGTAGTCCTTTTTCCTGAGTTATGTTTTCTTTCATTTTGTTTCTTGTAACCGCCGTTTGAGGGCAATGCAGGATCAAGTGCTTCTTTGAGTCAATGTTTTGCCCGCAGAGGTGGCACGGAGGGATAATATTAATTTGCTAGACACGTAAATAATATTAGGTGAATAACATCGTGGAAATAAATATTTTAAATAGGGCAATTATTTCTCTATAGGCAAAGTGATTTGATATTTATCTTGAGTTAGTATCAACAATATTATAAGGTAAGCTGCACATGCACACAACTTCTTTATTCTGAACATTTAGCTTTTAATCTTTAGTATACACTGCAGCAATAAGGGGTTATAATAACGAACAAAATGCTATAGCGGCATTTTAGTAATCACTAATGTTCAAGGAAGTTTGTCAATGATTGTTTACTCGTATTGGTGCCATTATTCTGGCACACGCTTTAGTCCTAAATGCATACAATACGTTTGATTGAAAACTAAAATAAATGGCAGGGTTAATCAGCATGAATAACTTATTATTTGAATGATGTTTTATATATAAAAATAGACTTATCGACATAATCATTGAAATATTTAGCACGATTTATGCACATGCACACATTAAGATGCATCATGCACTGCCATCATCTTCTAACTAACCTTCTAGTCATATTGTCCATAATCCAGGGAAAGAGGTGACAAAATAAAGAAAAGACGCGTAGCCTCTATAATTGTCACTTCTAGGTTGATCAAAAAATCAAATATATATTTGAGAACAGCGAACTATCTCTTTTATCCATATCAGTTTCATCTAAATGGAGCTAATCAAAACTTGTCACTTACAACTTAATCGATGTTTTAGTTTTTCAGTCGGAATTCTTCATTATAATATTCAATTGTTAAATATATATAATCATAGTTACAATGATGAAGTCAGTTGTGAACATATAATTAGTTAATTTCTTCAAATATTTGACCATCTTGGTAGTATATGTGTTTCCTCTGGATTTTTCACCTAGCTTTTTTAAAGTAGCTATAGCAATGTCGGTGATATCGCTATGATATATACAATGTGGCATTGTATAGTGACGGTCTAGCAATGGCGCATCATGTCTCAGGCATGTGGCATCATCATGTCCAACACTGTCACATTTTTCTTACACTAGGATGACCAATCCTAACACTAACCTTGTAATACAAAGCGCCAATCGAGGTAGCTGCTAGTACCGTTTTTTATAATTAGTTGGTGTGACTCAACAGGGTTCCGAATCAGCAAATTCCTGCATCCGAGGCTATCCAATTAGGCAACTGGAACTGTTTCAGATATATACATATATAGTATGAATCAAATTGATATACCAGTACAACTCGTATATCAAATTGTGATCCGCCCACGTCGTAAAAGTATTAGTATATAAACATCCTTTCAATTGCTGGCCTATTTGTCAATCATGAATTTTCACTCATTAACCATAATGAAGCATGAAAAAAACTATGAAAAAAAGAAGCAAAGTTATACTTGTAACAGGTTTCTAAATGAAACTAACATAATACAAAATTTCAACTCAGATCTGTATTTCCCTCATTCCTCTCTCTTTCATCATGCATAAAGGGCAACATTCGCAGAAATATGAGATGAGAGAGAAGAAAAAAAAAACATTGAGTTGGAAGAAAACCTTAGAATTAAAGTTGCAAAAATTGAACTAAAAGAACATGATTCGTTGTAACGGTATGCTTAAGCCTTCCTTAGGATTTATATTCAGTGTTCATAATATCAATGAGACATAATTGAAATAGCCTGTCGACATAATAAGATAATTCTGACGGTCGTGAGGGATACATTCTAACATAGATTCGGATTTATTGGTGTTGTTGTTGTCTTAAGCATAGCATAATGTTCTAAAACTCGATGATCATTATCATTGAAATATAAAAATGTCCAAACGGCTTCCTTTTCACTATCTCTCTCTCTATCTCTCATATCTCTCGTAATGGTCATCATATAGCTCAGCACATGGGTTGTCTTATGATACACATTTAGTATATAATTAAATGACATCTATTAATGTATCTCTTTATATATACCACGTCGTTCTCTCTCTCTCTCTCTCTCTCTCTCTCTCTCTCTCTCTCTCTCTCTCTCGACCTCATCATTAAGATACGTGCAAAAATCTACGAAATTACCAGCGTTTGTGACTTTAACTTCTATCATACGGCGATGTATTTGGACGTGGAAATAATGGTAAAGTTAAGTCAAACCGTCCAAAGTAAACGAGAGGGGGGAGAGGGAATGATAATGAGAGTGATTTGTTATGGTCGGTAGCAATGTTAATTAAAGAAGTATGTGATATAAAAAAATAAAGATAGTATATACTCTGTATCAATGATATAACAATCTTTGTATATACTCTGTGTCAAGGACATACAAATCTTTGTATAAATGATTCATTAAAAGAAAACTTGGCAAACCTCGTTTTATTTTAATGAAACAGAATACTTATCGTGACATATAATTGATTCATTTCACACACTATACATATTATATATATATATATATATATATATATATATATATATATATATATATATATATATATATATATATATATATATATATATATATATATATATATTCACATTCAGTTAACCAATAATTAAGAATATTTCACTCGCATTGGGCTTTCAAACAAGGCACATGGATTAGCCTGAACTTGCTAATCAAAAAGGGCAACTGTACCCGGTTGACTCCCTTGAGGGTCATCATTGATGCAGTCAATGTTTCACCTCTTCTGTTTCTGCATTCGACAGTTGTATTGCTTCTTCAAAATCTTACAATTATTTTAATAGAAAAACAGATTCGATGATAATACAATAATTGATTTATATTGCAATATAATTTAAAGATAAAATACATTATTTTAGTCTACTAGACTTTCTTCATTTTTATACAGAAATAAAAATATATACATAAATCTGGTGGCTTGAATAAAATGTAGTTAATGTGTAGGGAGGTAAAGAAATACTCCAACAAAACTAACAGAATGAATGTAAAATGCTTGACCTGGAGTGAACGTTCCTTATCCTTTTATCAGTCATTTTAAAATATTGCAAGATTGTATCACGTACTGAATTAAATGTTGAGGTAAAATATGAGAACTGACATAAGAACTGTATACCGGATAGCTTTATTGTCGGGTAACCGATAAAATTAACCTAAAGCAAACGGAGCTTAACGAGTACTGGCTGCGTTTTATTGTAATCTAGTTAAGTTTCATCTGATTTTCAACGAAATAACCTAGTTTGAGACTGTTCTATATAGGTACAAAAGAATTCATATGTATTGGGACCATATTTGCCCCACAACTAGTGCCGTATATACTGTCAAACTGTCTCTTGTAATCGTATAGACTCATTTTCATCAGACCGTCATTACTGACATGCCTTATTTAAATACGTGATTACAAAACCATTTAATCAGCTTGGCCTCATTTAGATTGGTTTATTTTTTATTAACTATAAAGTCGTACATTTCTTCAACAATCTAGTCGGCTTGTCATCTTACAATAGATGAGTACTACCCTACAAATGTAATCCAGTGGCACAAAAATTAGCTTATTATATTTTTTTAAAGCGAGCTGACTTCAAATTATGTCATGACTGTAAACAACGTATTTATTTGTTTAATCATGTTATTGTTTTGAAAATGTAGTAAACGGAATTTGACAGTTTGTTTAATCAATATAGTTCACAAAATAGGTTATAAAATGCATAAATCGGTAGCTTTTCATGTGTGATTTATATGACGAAGATGTGGGATTGAAGTCAGTAATTTTAATAGCGGGTTCAATGCGCATGTACAAAACGTAGATTAGACTGATAATCTACTAGACCTGGGTAGTTTGTTGCCTATCGAAGACATAACCACATTTGTATGTGATGAAAGACGCACACGACAGTAAATATTGCAGTCCGGCACTAGACCTGTGAAGAAGTGTTCATGTTGGTGTACTATTCATAAGCTAAACTCTATATTGTCGTTGAAAAATATGATCTAACTAATGACATGACATGATTTAACAGCTTTACGTTTATTAAAATGTCAAATAGCATAGCGTTTTTGACACTTTCACAATGCTCTATTATAAAAATTTAGCTTTGATCATTCTCCGATCAAAAGCTAGAACATTATTGGAATTAATCAAAGTTTTGGTGTCGGTAAAATATATATGGTTAGGAATGGAATATCAAACACTAAGTACATCTAAAACGATTATCAAATGGTCCTATTGGACAATACATTTATATATTAGAATATGATCCAAATATACATCGATGTATGAAAAGTAGAATACCCATCGTACCTGTTTTCTTTACTAAGGTATTAAAATTGAGAAGTAAGTTAGTGCTGTAATATAAATTTAAAATAGTTCTAAAATGTATACCCCCATGTCCAACTTTGTAGAGTTTCAACCGAATTCGATTGCTGACCCTAATAAATTAATGGAATTAATAATATTAAGATAATCAAATCAATTGTATAAGATTTTACAAAATAGCATGTATGTCAGTTCCCATTTTATACCACTCTAAGTTGTCCAATAAGATCAGGAATATTCAAATGGAAACTTCATGCTTTAAATACAGTTTCTCCTCCATTTCTCATGGGCTGAATACTTTATATATATTAATAGAGATATACTTCTTATGTATTTTGTTGTTTGGGAATTGAATGTACTCAAAAATGCATTTAACTATATTACTGACCATGTTAGGATCGTTCCGTAGAAATACATAACCTGTAATCAGGGAGAAATGCCAACAGACAATCAATCAATTAACATAATACTTCCTGTCATAAGAATAAAGTAATATTCATTTGATAAATCTTTCTTTGACATATTATTAAAATATGCATTTGATAAAATAACAATTGAAATTACACATAAAGATGTGTTATGAATGACAACATGTGAATATATATATATATATATATATATATATATATATATATATATATATATATATATATATATATATATATATATACAAGGAAAAGCAAGTACCCCAGAAAGAGCATCTGCAATTGGGTTATATTTTATGTTGATTGGCCCGATGTCACGATCGTTTTTCAGCAACATCAAGCTGCATCTCAACGGTCTCTGATTTTTTCTTAGGTTTGTTAGCAAAAGTAAGTTGGCTGGGACCGCTGAATACAATATTTGGAGAATGACCTGAACTAATATCCACTTCAAAAAGTGCTGCAAAACCAACCAATGTCAAAAGCCGAAGATTCGTTCTAGATTGTTGGTTAATTTATATTGTTTTTGTTTTATTTTTGAAAACAGAACGATCTATCTCATTGTTGTCTCCATGAATTAGTGATCCATCAAATTCATCACCACTTTAATCAGCACACATTTTAAGTGATTGACTGAATCTTGGAGCTGAAAGAGTCGGTGCAAATTCACGTATGGCCGATAATTTATCATGGCATCCTGATGTATTTTCAGGGCAATGAATCGTTGCTTTTTTAATTAACATTTCGTCAGCAATTAATGAGACATTTATGCAAACCTTAAAGTAAAATGCAGCCTTACCCAAACTATTGCTTTACTTGCATTGACTGACTGACATTACAGATTCAATCTTGACCTTAAAGTTTATAAGTCTAACTTGAATTTGTCTTACAATATGTCCTAACTATGTAACACCAGTGCGCCAAAACTCACAAGTACTTAAATTAATTGTCAAATGTGCATCACTGATTCTATTAAAGAATGTATGAATGATGTCCATGTGTGCTTTCCAGGTGGGCTTGTAAAAAATGACGGCATCTTCTTAAGCACCCCAATTATGTAGACATAATATAATTATATTCTTTAAACTCTGGACAATACATATATACTGCCAATGAGATGTGGCGCTAAAAATGGCAACATTTCCTTTGCTGTTTTGGTATTTGAAATGTGCCAAATTCCCTTCAGAATGTACACTTGGTGACATATTTTGCTTTTCCAATTCGGTTAGTGAGTTCATTAATTATTGGTATTAAATCTGGGTCTTTTTGGTAAATGTTCACTTTGATATCGTCAACATGCAGAACAAATATTTATTTTCGGCTAAAGAGAGATCCAGTTAATTATTCTTGTTTCTCTAAAATTGTTCGCCACTATATATTTATTCTCTTTTTTAAAGAATTACTTGGTGATATACACCTTTCGAAGGTGTATAATCAATAATGCAAGCGTCACGGAAAAATAGTGATTGTCCTTGTTGTTACATTATGATATAAGTGGTCAAATTCAAATAATAGCTCTGGATTCTTCTCTTGGTTTTGTATATGTGAATGTTTCTGGTTCAGATTAGCACATATTTCCGAATTATGATGTTTCGTTCCGCCAAAGTCATTACAGCCAGAATATATTGCATCACACTGTTTTAATGTCAGGAACAATTAAACTGACTTTATAATTGACAAGAATATCTTGATTAGGGCACTTTGTGAACAAGTTTATATGGCAAATGTATGTATATCGTTGTCTCTGCTGATTATTAATCATATAATGAGGATTACCTTTTTATATCTTTTCAACTGTATACGGATCATAATAAAGGTCCTGACAGTGATTTAGATAAAATGAAGAGAGCTAGACCTCTATCACGACGATACAATAACCCGTCCATTGTATATATGTAAAACTCATATGACTTTTTTGACTGACTATACTGGATAACAGTTGTTGCCGCTTCACAAGAATTTTTTTATTATTTCAACACAGCCAACTATCCAAAAACAGTTTGTTCAAAGGCTATTTCAAAGGAAGGACAACCTAATGGTCTTAATGCGCAACAGATACACCGGGTAATACACACCCTCGTTCAAATCTTGTCATGTACCAAAGCAGGATGACCGAGTCATGTTTTTCAACGTTTGCGAAATCCTTTTAAACCCCGTAGTCTTTCATTGTGATATGCTAGCGATTTAAACTGTTAGGTTCATAATTCAAGCATAACGTGCTAACATATTTCAGATAAAAATGATTGTTCTTCGATAGATTAGACAGAGTTACGAGGTTAATTTTGTTTTGAAAAGTTGAAACACTATTTGCAATGTTTTTTGTTTTAAATTCTGCAAATGCATTACTTTGTCATCTTTTTTGATGCACACACTAGGTCCAGGGTTGCCTGTTTTGGTATGATTAAGCAATAGCCAGCCTGTATTCAGCTAAATATTTCGGTAATAAAATTTCCTCTCGATGTTACTTAGGAATGCCAAGTTGACAGCTCACTAACCATTCATTACCGATGATTAATTCTGCTTGTCTCCATGTTATAAAAAGAACCCTATTGTAACATAACAAAACAATGTTAAAGTGTGCTTCAACTTTGCTGATAGCCCCCTGAATATGATATCTCAGGATCACCTTCCGGTTCGATAATGCCAATTGTGGTTTGTCACCAAGATTACAAAATGGAATAGTTACAAAAGTGGATAACTGGAATGAATTACACTTGTTTGATCAATAAGTGAGCAAACGTGACCATATTAAGAACATGTTTCGAAACCAGAAACAAGTGAAGTATAATCTTTTCACCTGCATGGTTCACGATTCTCCATCTAAATTACGATGTGTGATTGGCACATCATATATATTGCTTTCAATACGTTATTATTAGATTGGCCTCTTAGAAATTAAGATTCTGAAATACATGTTGTCTTTATTATGTTCTTTATTTTTCGATCTGTATAAATGAGAAGCACAGTCTTTTCGTGTAGCAATAGATGCATGTAGGAATATATATAAGGATTTATGATCACTCTTAACACATTCATGATTCCTATAGGTTATGTCACATGAAAATTTGTAATTGGTAGTATAGGACTGATATCCTTCTTACCAAAAAACAGCTGAGAGGAAGGCTTATGAAACATTTTAAACTTTGTGCGTGAATGAATAGTGGTCAGTTGTAGAAGCAACGTTTTCAGACGTATCGATCTTGATCCATAAGGTATGTCTTAACATCACCATGGATGCTATTCTTGAACGATTCAACAAAAGTGAGTTGTATGGACCAACCTTCGTGGCTGGATACCATCTATCAAACAAATTGGTATGTTCTCTTGCACATTCAACGTGAGTCTCCGTTGCCAACTCATATCCATTCAATACACATTTTGCACCCACATCATAATCAGCACTTTGCTGTACTCACACTGAATTGTTGGCTTTAAGAGTTTTGTCAATACGCACATTTTTCATGTTAATATTGTCAAATGCTCTCATCGATATTTAAAAGTTCAGGAATTTTCGAACTGAGAAAAATACAGACCTACATCTTTGTCTTTGAAAACGATTCCAATAATATGGTGTATGATAACATTACAAAACTGAAATTGTATTTTAACTAGTGAGTATTTAACTGTTGCCTGTTATATTATTTTCATTCGAATTGCTCTTCTCATTCTTCATTCTCCGACAGTATTTCCCTCTCTTATTTTTGCATTTGTATTTCATATTTGTCATTCTCTCTCTGTGTTTGTATTGGTTTCGAGTTCTTGGTTCTCCCTTTATCGTTCTGATGTTGGATTTCCATCACTTATTTCTGAAAGCGAAGGCTATTTTAACAATATTTGCATTTGACTCTACAACTTTCAATTTCATTTGGAATCTTTTTTTTCCTCGTTAGAAAAGAAACTCGCTTTAGAAAGATTTGCAATGTCAATGAATATGTGAAATACATGTATAAATCCTCTCAAATATTAACTAAAACCATTTTAAATCGATTCATCTAAGACTAATTTTAATATACGGTATGAGCAGCTTTGAAGTAAACAAAACTAATATAATAATACATGACCCAACAACTTAGTGAGGTTGTAAGTCAATTTCATTTTTAAACATTATAAGTTGCTCACAAAAATATGTGGAAAGAAATGTCATAAACTCGGATGGAAGTAACCATATTCATTTCCATTAACAATTATCTGAATAAACAATAATGGAGAAAACTTACCATTTAACTGAAGCAACCTATGTCCCAATATTGTGGCAATTGGCCCATTTATGTCATTAATATAACTTGATATTTATATCACTGACATTTCGTAAATTAACAGGATGGTGTTATACTTTATGCATATTGGTAATTTGAAAGCTTACCTCATACATTGAAAAGTTATTAACTTTCCCAAATACGGTGATTAACACGCTTCCTTACTGATCATAAAATAACATTATATATGAAGTACATATTGTATGGCTTTATTAGCATAGCACTCTGATGTAATCTTCACTAATGTTTATAATTAATCACAGTAGATCCAATGAATACGTTGACGGTACCGTTTTTCTTATATTAATAATCGTTTTGTTCACACTAATTGTCAATGATTGAACCTGCTTGTAGATTAATTTTGAACGTTGTATTAATTACATATTGTAATTCAGATTTTAGCATAGATGGTTCAATTAGTGTTTATCATGCTTAAAAAGGAAATGTTCCTTGCAAGTTTTTATACTTTTTCAAATGATTATTGTTCCGTTGATATATCGATACTATATGTGTCAGAGTAACATTATTATACAAATGAATTGTCATTCTGACATATTTTGACACGTTAGATCGGAAAGAAGATGTTATAATTTTCACAAATAATGCTATAAAAAAAAATGCATGGCCATAGTTTCATTGCAGATGTGACAGTAAATGCTTCATCTTATTTCAATGACAATTTTAAATGTATTATCCTGTTCCTTCATATCAACTACATATAATGTATACGTTTCTTTTTTCACTATACAAATCACTATAGTTACATTTTGCCTCATATATCTGAATGTCCTCATACAAAACATGAATTACATTATTTGTCATGAGTACCATTATACTATGCTTATGTAAATGATGATGTAATAATGATCATTGCATACGATTGTAGATTTAACGAAGATCAGATCTAGTTGGATCGTTATATGTGGCTGTATATATGATACTCATTTGATCCAGTAGTATCGTTGTAGGTGACCGTTGATATAGTAATGATGAAGCAGTATAACCGCTATATTTGACGGCATACTTTGCAATCTGTACCGTATTAAGAACAATCATGATAGGACAAATCACCTAGCATTTCGTCATCTCAATCACTTCGAATGATGGTATTTTCATGACAATGACGACTTGATAGGGATGTCGAAACGTTGACAAATTATTAGTTTTATGTTCAAGACATGTGAACACTAACCCACCCAACAGTCAAATTGACTGCATATTGTTAATCGTAAACAATATTTATATCTTTCTGTTTTGATTTATATTCCGTTCATTAGTGTGCATGGAATTATTTATAGCCATGCAGTGCCATAGAAGAATGCAGTGGACTGATAAATGATTTTCAATCGCATTGTACTATATGCATGTTAAGTATACAGGAAATGATTCTTAATTACGTGGAAAATTAGATAAACTACACCTGTTTTGTAAACTAGTCGCATGAAATTATGTTCGATTTGAGTCTAAGGGAAATAATTATGTACGAAATAATATCGATAACGTTACTAAATAGAAAAACGATTTTATATCACGTTGTAAATGACACTTTAGTTCACGAGTCTTGTTTGTTGATTGCATGAAAAAACACATAATTTTAGTACGTGTGGATGGTTCCTAATCACACGGTACAAGCGACAAGTTTGAACGCGTTGAGATGCTTAATATCGTGTTACTAGAGATGACTATGCACATGTGGTGTCGTTCCAAATCGGCAGGTACAGGTACTATATTTGCTAAACTGGCAATGCTAAATTGACTAGAAATGGTTTAAGAGAGGGGAAATAATGCATATTCACATTTTATTAGAGATGTTATAATTGAAAGAGTAATGGTTACTGATGTTACTAGCAACAATTAGAGCACACGATGAATGTTTCTAAATGACACGGTAAGATTGGCAATCTAGGTTATCTGGGTGGTTCCAGTTTTTGAGGTAAATATATCCTCATTCACTATGATTTGAACCGGTACATGTGATCTCCAAGCATTCATAGTTATTATCCCTACAATAGTTGTATACCTTGTTAATGTCATTTTATTATATATCAATACATATGAAGTTTCAGCATGCACCGTTTCCCCACTTCTGAGTCATCAATCAAAATGTTTGCAACAAGGTCAACATTTACAATTTAAATTAATGCACATATCACCATTCACGTTCGTTCCAGGGTGAGGAGATACGTCGCATGGCTTATAGTACAAATGGATCGATTTTGTAAGTTGTATTGTCGTATTATGAATCGTATTATTACTTAAAATATGTGTTAGCTAGTACGACACCTGGAGGACAAGACCATGCTACGACTATCATAAATAGTGAGCGTGTGGTCCTTCCAATATCTTTGAAACAAGCGTGTAATATATAAACCTTGTATTCTAACGATGAGGAACATCACCGTTTTCATGCTGTGTTTGGTCATTTGTGTTGTCACCTTATCATGTGGTATTTATTTATTCGGTCTTTGTACCCTTTCGTAGTTCTTCTTTCTTTTAGCCATTCATGTCCCTATCTTTGTTTTGTCATTTCATTACTTTTCGTATTATCTCTAGATTTTAGTAATTGTTTAGTAAATATAATTATACGTGAAAGATGTTATATGAGTTTGCTAAGTTTTCGTTGTTCAGAATCATTAATTTATGTATTGGAGGGAAGAATCATTAGTCTATATGGGAAAATGGCAAATAAAAATAATATTTAAGTACAAAGTTACGTTCCAAAAATTTAAAGATGCTGACCATACTAAATAACTGAGACTAACCCTTGGCAACCACCGTAAAGGTTTAAGTAGAGTATATAACATAGATAGTAAATACTTACTGAAATGTCAAAAAGCCAGCATGTAAGCCAAAAGTACTGCCCCGAAACACACAGCCTGCAGAACGCTTAACTGCCGAAGTGTAAAATACTTTATGTGTATGACCAGTAAAGCAGCAAAATCATTTTACTTTTTCACCTAAAGCAGCAACATACTACAATATGTTGTTGAAATCTTATGTTGTGGACCATCACTATATGAAGGCTTCAAATGGAAATAGCATATCAAATTGACCAAGAAAGCAAACACTACACTAGCATCTATAAAATGATCCATCAGAACATTCTCCGCGGACATGAAGACGGAATTCCTACCTTGCACTTGTAAGATCCGTGTTAGAGTAGTGTTGTGTTATCTGGGATCCCTAATACATTAAGGATTTTGATAGAATCGAGAAAGTTCAACATTAGGCAGCAAGATGCATATATGGTGACTACAAAATCAGATAAGAAGGATGCGTCACCTTAAAGTTAACTGACCTGGTTCTACCAATACTTTATCACAGGCGTTGTAGGATTCGTCTGACATTTCCCTGTACAGTATTAAAGGAATTAGTGCCGGGTCTCTCACTGAGTATATGTTTAGACCTATTAAGACATAAATGCAAGATTAAAGCCAAAGAATTCAAAAAATTTGAAAGTATAAACCTTGTAGAAAAACCTATTATCAAAGAAAAGTAGATGTTTTATATTTGAGCTATGAAGAACAAAATAATTTCGAAATTATTTCATCGTAAAAACGAAGTTTGGACTTTAATCATCTGAGTGACATGTGTGTGTGCGATCAATCAGTGCAGAGCTTCACGACAATTCTTGACAATAATATTAAGTTTATATTTGGCTCCCTCTTCCGGTGCAAATGTATGCCGTAACTGACCCTGCACTGTACACATTCAGATTCATATGTCGACAATGTGTGTATTAAAAACCTTTGAAGTCAGATACAAATGCTCTTGGATACATGTGCCACATTAGATTCGGTGAAATAATGTCATCACTATAAGGAGCAGAGCATTTTAAACATTTAAAACCAAGTCAAAACATTATCATTACAATCTGACATTTTAACAATATTGCATTTAGAATATAATGAAGGATGTAAAAAGAAAATTGATATTTGTTCTCGACGAGTTCAGACATGTTAAACAAGAGTTAATTTCAATGCAATCGAAAAACAAGGAAATTAGAATGAAATTTCTAACAGAATGTCACTATAGGCATACAGATTAGTTTCGTATGTGGTTTTCAAACATCCAAGCAGAGGAAAATGACTTTTTTGGACAATTATGTGATTTTTTATTTGGAATTGTAACATAGCTTAAACAACCTTTTTCCATCATATCGCAACGATGTTTGCAGTGTGGAAATTTATAGTGGTGTCCACCACTGCGGCATATTGTAGCCTCATGTCCCACACAGTCACATTGCCCTCACATCAGGCCGTCCAGTTTTGACTCTAAGGAAGTTAATACTGAGCTCAGCAGCTGCTAGTTCCATATGTATGTCTTTGGTAGGCCTATGACTTAGATGGGGTTAAAATTAACGCACTTCCGCATCAAATGCAGCAGCAGAGGGGGGGGGGGGCGAACAGAAAACTAAACTTTTAAAACTAAAACCTCATACGAAAAAAATAAATGTAAGGTCGTTGACGCTAAACCAAAGCCTCCAAAGCGAGTTTCTCTATTTTTTTTTTTTTTTTTTTTTGGCGAAATTTCGTATGTGTTTTTGTTTACGCACCGGATGTCTCTTTTGAGATCTCACTTCCTCTGTTGCTATAATTAAATAATTATTTATATATCAATAATGATATCGGGTAAGGAATCTTATACAGCTAAAAATCAGCTAGAGAAAGATTGGAAGAAATCAAAACATGTTTGCCTGTTCGTGATCCTCTGAAACCAAACATTCACGAGCGTTAAGAATCTCAAGTTGAATATGCAGAAGGTAAATACAATTCTTAAACCTATTGCAAATGTTGCTGAAAGAGTTGCAGAATCAAATGAAGGTTTTCGCCTAACGTTAGAACAGACTGCTGCAGATACTAGAAAATAACAGAATGAACTATAAAAAACGCAAGATTTTACGAGATCATACAACTGAAATAGTTACTGATCAACCTACCTCCACATAATATAAAATGCTTGAAGGTATTGGTCAAATAAATGCTCGTATATTATAACCAAAAGTAATAAAATAAAATACTGCACTAATCAAAACAATTAAGGAAGGCGTTATTGAAACAAAATTAAAAATTAAAGAGAAATATTTGCCTAGTGTGACTTTGAAATGTATTTTTCAAAAAGGCAATTTTTTCAAAAGCTGATTATACTACTGTAGGTGATGATAAATTCATCAAGTGGGTATATCGTATATATTTCAACAAACAGAAGCCAGTGATGATGATTTAAGATATATACAATTGTTAAAGAAATATATAATAAAATGTAATAAGGTACTGAAACAATCAGAACCTAAACCTCTTCAGGAAGAATCTTCTTTTCGACTTCAAGAAATATAACGACAACAAAAACAACCACAATGGTCTTCGTGAATTTATAGGCCACAACAAAAATAATCGAGTATTAGAAATAAATTTACTCCTGAAGGTATTGCCGCAATTAATTATCCGAACATAGTAATACATGTTGGCTCATATGGATTTGATAAAATAGAAGATGATATAAAACCTAAATTTATTAAAAATCCTAATTTGGAAAATTGGGTCATCGAGGTATATATCGCTGCTAAAAATAAAGAATCAGATAGTAAGAAGGATCCAGATTTTACTGAATTTCAACAAAACGTAAAAGAGCGTAATGATTTTGATTTTCTGAAATCATTAGTAGAATCATCTCCTGCTGAAGAATAATAATTATATGATCCAGAAGATCCTCCCGGCGCTATTGGATGTGGTTTTTACTCAACTGCGCAGGTGGAAGCGGTTCTGTTGCATGCCCAACCCTCATGTGTTATGACGTGGATAGATGATAAATTTTGATTGGCAGAAAACGTGATGGAAATAATTCGCCGGATATAAATAATGAAAATCTTTGATATTTGTCGAAGATTGTTTACTGGCGATATTATGGATATCAAAGTGTATCGTTCTCTACTTAATGAAATTGTCGATGAGTATTATGGCAATTACACAACTAATCAATTAGTATATAATAAATACAATTATTATACATCATGCTCAAAGTAAACAAATCATGGTTAGAATAGTAATTTCGCTATTACCTACCTATAAAGCAACTTACGGAGACGGAATCGGTGATGTTGTTCAAGGCATATTTAGAAGGATAGCCCCGAAAGCAATACCGATTGCTGAACAACTAGGAATGAAAGCTATTTCTTTTGTTCGTGATAAGGGCATCGCCTATTTTTGTAATCTCGCCGTTAAAGCCTTCTAGACAATCAAGGATAAACTAGTACGATTAATTAGACGAAACCTACAACCAGAAAAAAATACCCAGTACTGAAGTTATGCCTGCAAATGTCAGTAAAATAATAAATCAAGCTGCAAATCAAAAACTTTCTGTGTTGGCTGGTGTTCATAAATCAGGAAAAAAGGAAAAAATGTAACGGCAAGTTTTATATCAGGAAGTGATCTTCGTGTTGGACGAAAACAATTTTTTTGCATACCAGGTCCCAGCAACGTGGAATCAATTGCCCACTGAACTTAGACACAAAGACACGGTGATCACATTCAAGAGAGCTCTAAAAAGGCACTTATTTCGACTGCAAGAACAAACTTAAAAACCTAATAATGTTTCCTACCTGAAATTTTCTCAGCATGTTTTTATTTTTTAATGTTTTTCTAATTTCATGTGTTTGTTTTTGTAATAATATTATTATATGTTTTTTATCTTATAGGTGTTGTCTAATGTTGTAAAGAGTCTAGAGCTTCTAAAGATTAGGCGCTATACAAAGTCATCATTATTAGATTCATTATTATTATAACATAAAAGTTCAAGCGTATATATGACCCAGCGTTCGACATGCACGCATCGGCTCTTAAATATGAATATATACGCGATTATCAATTGTATTCTTATGACGCACGTGTAAAAAAGCAGCGTGGTCTAATCAAATTAGATACAAGCAGATATGTCTTACCTGCTGAAGCATTTATCGAAGTATTAGGTAGACTTTAAAAAACAGATAATACAGCATACGGATTTTAAGATCTGAATGGATTTGTTAACAATGGTATTATGGCATTATTTAACGGTGCTATATACACGATTGACGGAAATAATATTGAAAATGTTGAGATTGGGCCTGGCAAGAGTATTCTAGGTGAGCTGGTCTGTCAATGATGTTTGCAATGGTTATCATGTATCAGTCTGAGGATAGAATCGTAACGCTAAATGCAGCTGTGGAAGCAGTTGCTTCGATGAACGAACACTACAACCGTGGATTCGCAGTAGGCAGATCAATGTTAAGCGAGGAAGACAATTTGTCATTGAGATTCCATTGTCACATATCTTTGGATTTTGTATAAATGTTAGAAAAGTTATATTTGGAGCTAAACGCACTGCAGTACTTGTGAGAAAAACTACTGACTCTGACGCATTATGGCGACCTAACGCAGTTGATGCTGGTAAAGTAATACTAAGAAAACTGTTACTGTGGATGAAGCAGAAATATTAATTGATTTTATGAATTCAGGTGGTAAATCATTGTAGTCATGGTTGTGAATGAATACAGATAGCATTCAAAGCATTACGGCTTGGTTTTTCACGTGGCAAATAGCATCACAGGAAGGCGTTCCTGCGCCACGACATATATATCTCGCATTTCAGGAAAATGCTAAAATATATTAACAGGAACGAAATCCATTGGTGTTTGACACACTTGCAATTTCTGAAGTTGCTTTGAGAATAAATGGAAATCAAGAACCATCTGAAAAATTTTTTTGTTAAATTTTGAATCAAATCATGTAGCAAGTGTTAATCATCGGTTAATTACATTTATGGTGCGTGATCAGAATGTTTACACCGGTTTGCAGATATCTTAGCGGGATTTCACAGCATTATATCCGATCTATTACTTTTCATTGAAACATTTATATTTATTCAGGCAATCTGTCGTTGATATACACTTTCGAGCTCGAGTAGCTCGACTGCCCTCTGGTGGTTACAGAGCAATTGCAGTTATTTTTTCAGATAAATAAATGTTGCTTGAAGGTGCTGGTTGAATAAAGAGATTTGTTGACGCTCCAGTAGTCCAGTAGAAATCATGTAATTAACTCACTTATCATATTACAAAAAATTCGTACGGTCACGTTAATGTCACTCTGACTTCTGGTCAGGTGACACAATTAAATTAAAACTTGCATGTAAATGCGGAACAAAAGTATCAATTAAAAATATATCAAATTTATAGTGGTGTTCCAAACAAATTTTCATTACTCAAGACTCAACATAAACATTTTAGTAAGGCCTTAGAATCAAAAACCGGAGTTCAACTTCATCTTTATTCGAGTTATATTAAATACTCAATTAAAACAGGCGGTATATGTCCACTTCTTGTGGTTATGCCACCGTTAGTAGCCGCAGCAGCCCCAGCTCTAGCAAAATCAGCTGTACTGGGTGATGTTAGAACCGCCGCAGGAATGGCATTAGAAAAATTAACAGGACAGGGATATACAAAATGGGAAGTGGTCTGGGATAACTAGAAACCGTTTATCGGTACAGAAAAGGATTGAAACTTCCATGAATTCTTCGCTAATTCTGCCTATGTCAAACTTTGAATAACTTGATACTGCGCAAAACAAAATATTTCAGAGGTGTTTTTAGGCGCGATCAATTACCATAACAACCGCATGATAATGAGACGGCAATTATACTATTGCTAATTCTAGTCCAGGAACACACTGGAATGCATACGCATTTGATCCACGTGGTTCTATTTATTTGGATTCATACGTTCTTTCTCCGCCAATATAGTTTTAAAATTACTCCAGAAACATTCCACGTTGGTATTCATTATTGCCAACACAAACACTAACTGATCCTCTAATATGTGGTAGCGAAGTAATTAATGTTATCATAGCTATATCAAAATCAGCATTACCACCTCATAAGGTCGTGCATGATTTACAAGTAACCGCGTCCTTTTAAACAGATCTTAAAGTATAATGGTTGATATTTACATCTGATCTTCTCGTAGTGGTACCAGTAAGTGCAAGAAAGAAAAAAACAATGATTGATCTGTCAAATTACGCCACTAAAATGAACTCGCTGATATTATGAATCTCTCTGGAGTTGACCAAAATGAAGGTGTTATTTTTCAGGATAAACACTGTGTTTTGAACACGAGTAATATCAAATGAATGACATAGTTTGTAGAGTTCTCAGTGCTAATTCGGATACTATTCCAGTAACTACCAATCACGGTAAAATCAGATCCTCGGCTGTATCAATCGCAACTGTTATCAATGAAATTACAAAATGTGTTGCTAATCGTTCGCGGAACAATGGCCATACAAAGACAGGTGAACTCAATATGAATGGCAATACGATAGGTGTTTTAAGAAATCCAACATCTGATGAGGATGCTAAAACATAAAAAAGTAGAAACAGTATACACTAAATTATCCAAGCTATTACCTGAGTATGATTTTCATGTAAGAACGATTAAAAAACTTCGTAGAAACTTTAAAAAATGTAATGAAATCGCAGATGATTTCTTTTTCACACCCATTGAGTGCTGACGTAAAATTTCCTTGATATTAATACAAAACCTGGTAATGTAATTCAGCTGTATCAGATATTGAAACGATTAGAAAAACGCTAGTAGATGTCATGGGTGGGATTCCGGACTCTGTTCAACACTGACACATGGACATTAATTAATGAAGATAGCCTTGACACATAGGGTGCTAGGCTGAAAATTATTTTAGCTGTTAGTACAAATATCAACCACAGTTATCTCTAATCTGTGTTACTAAACATATTTGCTGGTCCTGATTGTCCAATGATACATCAATCTCTGTTAATTATCAGCCTTCGCTTTGAGAAGATGACAATAAAGATCTAAACATAATCAACACTGTCATGTGCATGAATCCTCTACACCTGTGTACAATAAATAACAGATTGGAACTTGCTGTTTAATAAAAGCATTCAAGTAAAAAAAAAAGTAGAAAAAGCTATCAAAAACATATTGCTTGAATTGTGTTCAAGCAAGTATGTCAGGCATAATCACTTACATACAGAACCATATCTAGTCTAATATTATTATCATACCAAAATAAATTTTAAGCTAAAAAACACTCAGCCCTCACAATGTTTGTACACCCATTCCTCTCTCTCTCTCTCTTTCTCTCTCTTTCTCTCACTGATTTATGCTCCAGTATAAAAAAACACTGTTCTCAAAGCTATATTAATGTAGCCAGTATTGTTTCAAACTGTATGACATTTTCTGCATCAGTGTGCATCCAGCTAACACGCTTGCAGACAACAATATCTTGCTACAATAAATGATTGTGTATAGTAATAATATAGTAATTTTGATTTGTTCAATTTATTTAAAGCAATTACATGTAGCAAACATCATCATTTCTTCCAAACAGTGCCGATGTCATAAACTATCCTAACAAATAGGTTTAAGATTGTGTCTTGTCAGTTTTGCAAAAAAAACATAGATCACTTCTCTATCCAAATGTAAAAATGATATGAAAATATATACCAAGAAGGTTAGTCTCATGATAGCTTATAACTATGTTAAAAAAGTAGTTTTTCTGATGCATTTAAAGGTTTGAACCGAAATATAGTCTCAATACCTCTAATCTCTCGAAATGTTTTGGTCTGTGTGATGGCTAATGTATGTCATATTTATTATTACTGTATTGATTACCTGGAATGACTTCTGATCATTCAGATATTATTGATAATCATTTAAAAAATTGGTAACAGTGAGTTACCCCTCAACCTTACTTCATAACCCTAAGCATAGTAAGCTAGCTGTACACATTCTATATACAGATTGAAAATTTGCATAAAATGTCTCCCTCACGGTCTGGATTTCTTCAAATGCAAACTTTAAACATGAACTGAAGCAATCTAACTAATATATATGCCACGGATACAGCCAATGTCCCATTATCTGCTATTCTTAGATATAATACAGAGTAATATTAATACTATCCTTGCTCATACTGTATGCAGTGGAATGTAATAACATGATATTTTAAGGTTTGTGTGTATACTAGTCATTTTAAAACTAGACATGCACAAGCTTTATAACTTTGCAGTGATTCTGAAAATCACGGTATCATTGTTACTGATTATTGCATGCAGTGGTGGATAAAACGGCAAACTAATTAAAAGTATTATACATGTCTGAACTTCATGCACACACAATAGTTTATTACATTTGTGTCAGCAGGAGTATTATATATGTTTCACTTGATTTTAGAAATTGAATTTGCTGTGATTCTCACCATTTCACAGTCTGTACATGTTTTGTAGATTCCAATTAACCATTTATTGTTTTCGCATGAATTATGGGCAACCAGTTAAGTAATTTACTGCAAGCTGACTTTTGCTCTTAGTACAATGTGACTCACTCTTTACTGCACGCCGCTCCGATGGCCTAGTGGTAAGAGCATCCGCCATGGATGCGGGAGGTCGTGGGTTCAATCCCCAGCCGAGTCATACCAAAGACTTACAAAAATGGTTCTAACAGCTGCCTCACTTGGCTCTCAGCATTAGGAGGTTAGTGATAGGACTAGTCGGCCTGTTGTCAGGATTGTGACATGATGCCCCAGTGCTAGACATCACTATAAACTGCCACACTATAGAAATCGTAGCGGTATAAAATGAAAATTGTTAAAGCTACATTAAAAATCCAAATAACACACACAGACACACACATACACTTTAGTGCAATGTGACTTTCACTTTTTACTGCAATGTGAATGTCAATCTATCATTCAAGGAGACTCGCTCTTTACTGCAGTGTGACTCTCACTCTTTACTGCAGTTTGACCATCACTTTTAGTAAGGGTGACTGTCACTACTGGTGCAATGTCACTGTCACTTTTTACTGCTGTGTGACTCTCTCTCTTGGTGCAGTGTGACTGTCACTCATTACAGCAATTTGACACACACCTTTGGTGCAACGTAACTGTCAGTCATTGCTGTAATGTGACTGTCACTCTTTACTGTAGTGTAACTATCAATCATTAGTGCAATGTGACTCACTCTTTGTGAAATGCGAGTGTCACTATTTACTGCAGTGTGACTGTCAATCTTTACTGCAATGTGACTGTCACTCTTGATGAAATGTGAGTGTCACTCTGTACTGTAGTGTGACTGTCAATCTTTACTGCAATGTGACTTTCACTCTTGGTGAAATGTGATCGTCACTCGTTACTGTAGTGTTACTATCAATCTTTACTGCAATGTGACTGTCACTCTTGGTGAAATGCGAGTGTCACACTTTAATGCAACGTGACTGTCACTCTTGGTGAAATGCGAGTGTCACTCTGTACTGCAATGTGACTGTCACTCTTGGTGCAATGAGACTGCCTCTTTTGGCAGATACACATACCTGGTCATACATTTACTTAAAATATCTATCATTTACTTATGAAAAATACAGAATTCATAGAAGGTATGCACTGAGTAGCATTCTTTAAGTTGAATAAAAACAAAAAGAAAGAACTGAAACAAGAACATCAGTGGCACTATTATATTCATATCTCCATATCTACTAAGGAAGACCATATTTATTATGCTTTAAATATATTTGTTCATATGTATGTTAACACAAAAATCATTGTGTCCATTAAGTCATTTTTAGCACAAGGTTCAACAAACTGAGACTGCAGTTCGGTCAAAACTTGATAAAATATAACCAATATATACCTTTTTCCAAGGAGAATCAATCTGGTTTGTATTTGAAACTTTCTCAAGTTTTAAAGTTCCTTGCAGGTTTAATCAGGAATATATTGAGTGTGTGTGTACAATGAGAAATCACTAACAAAAATTACACCCATATGTTTGCATTAAATAAAATCTTGCATGTTTGTTTCACCCATGTATACATATTTGGACAGTTTGAGTACCTCTTAGTGATACTGTATTAGATTTAATTCAGTCTTCTATGAATTAAATGTTGCCAACCAAATTTGGGACCATTCTTGTATCCTTACACATTAACAGAGTTTAAGTTTCAAAACAGTGATATTCTTTTATTCAGGAAGGAGAAACGTTTTCAGTTAAAATCTACTGAAATGAAATGGTTAAGTTTAGTGGATTGGGCTATCTCTATACTAAGTTCAAGTTGCTCCCAAGCAGCTATGCTATAATTAGGTGATTTTCATATTCCTGCAGCTACTACCATCTTCCCTGTATTGTTTAGTTCTATCCATGTACATTCAAGGTCAGAAATGTCCAAGTCACACTGTAGAACAGTCTGAATGTTTTTTTTAATGCTTGCATCATCCTCAAGTGTAACCATTCTTTACTGTATTTCATCATTTAGAATACTATGCTTAGGCCACATCTCAGCACAAATCACTACATTAGGCAAGAAAAAGTAAATATGTGTGTTTCTGGTTGGCTGACTATCACCGTTTTTCGTTGCTGACCCCTATCAATTTTCCCCCGTGGAGTATTTTTTTAAAAATCTATTGATATAGATATATATATATATATATACAACCATATATATATATACATATATATATATATATATATATATATATATATATATATATATATATATATATTGAAATGGCTAGTATATATTATCTACTAAGCACTACAAATAATTTGCTCAATTAAAAGCACAAATCAATTTTGGGATTTATGTATATATATGTATATATCTATTTATATATCTATATCTATATATATATATATCTATCTATCTATCTATATCCATCTATCTATCTATATATATATATCTATATATCTATCTATCTGTCTATATATATATATATATATATATATATATATATATATATATATATATATATATATATATATATATATATATATATATATACATATATATATATATATATAAGCCATGGCAAGGGGCGCCAATTGTCTGATTCTGGTACTGAATTTTATGTGTCAGATATTTTGTGAACGAAGGTACAAAGAATAACACTTGTAACGTATTTATTTCACTTTATCTGCTTTATTTTTAGTTGATTTTAATAGTAGGAAAGTCAGTTAGAATTAGTTACAATCTGTTATCCATAACAAGCTCCAACACACGACAGTGAGTGTATGTTAGTTAGCGAGTCATTACTCGAAATGATAATGTTATATTAATTTAATTGTTAGACATAGACTGTACGATAATAGTAATAGCTAATTCAAGTCGCGATTCGTAGTTCAGAAAGGATGGGAATTCGTAGATCCGGAAATTCACCACGCAAGCGGGTAAGTCCTGCGATTGGCACCAACCGTGTCTTTGTCGTCAAAACTGTAAGAAAGAAAAATAAATTGTTGGGTACAAAAAGAAATTTGAATATGAATATACTTTTATAATATGTATGTATGTATGTATGTATGTATGTATGTATGTATGTATGTATGTATGTATGTATGTATGTATCTATGTATGTTTACATGTATGCATATATGCATGTATGTATGTATGCATGTATGTGTGTATTTATGAATGTATGTATGTATGTATGTCTGTTTGTATGAATGTATGTATGTTGGTATGTGTGTATGTATGTATGTGTGTAGGTGTGTATGCATGGATGTATGTATGTATGCATGCCTGCATGTACGTACGTATGTATGTATGTATGTATGAATGTATGTATTTATGTATCGATGTATTTTTTTATGTATGTATGTATTTATATGTGTATGTATGTATGTATGTATGTATGTATGTATGTATGTATGTATGTATGTATGTGTGTTTGCATGCATGTATGTATGTATGTATTCATGTATGTATGTATATATGTAATGTATATATGTATGCATGTATGTATGTACGTATGTATGTATGGATGAATGTATGAATGTGTGTGTGTATGTATGTATGTAGGTAGGTATGAATGTTTGTATGGCTGTATTTTGTTAGGCATGTGTGTATGGATGGATGAATTTATGTATGTATGTATGTATGTATGTATGTATGTATGTATGTATGTATGTATATATGTATGTATGTATGTATGTTTGTATGTATGTATGTGTGTATGTATGTATGTATGTACATATATATGTATGTATGTATGTATGTATGTATGTGTTTATGTGTGTATGTATGTATGTATGTTTATATGCATATATGTATGTACGTATGTGTCTATGTAGGCATGTGTGTATTTATGTATGTATGTATGTATGTATGGATGTATGGATGGATGGATGGATGGATGTTGGATGGATGGATGGATGGATGGATTGATGGATCGATGTATTTATGTATATACGTACGTGTGGGTCTGCGGTTGGGTGAGTAGATGGTTTGACGGTTGGTTTATTGTTTATATGTGTAAATTATTATATCTTAAACTCTGTCTTTGCACCTATCAACATATAATCTCCTAATGTTCATTCACCATTTCGTTATTTTAATGTCTCTCTCTCTGAACCACTAAAATTATTGTACAATGAATCTCATTTGATTAAGTTAATTTCAACAAGTGTTTACCACTGGAGAGGAAATGTATGCATACAAAACCTGTATTTATATTCTTTGGAGCAGATCCCAGTAATCATTTCGTTCTGCCGATTCGGGCACAATTCGGGAATACTTAAAATTAATAAAACATTTTCCACACAAACTTACTCATTGACGTTTCCTTTTTTTCTCATGATTGCATTTCGAAGCATATCGATTAGAGCCGCATCATCATTCATGTCGCTTGAACGTTTGCCAAGTTCTGGAACAAATATGCACAACATTGCTGAGAGAAATGTAAAATCACACGTTTATTTTGAATGCAGAAGAATAAATATGATCCTCTTTATTTAGATGAGGCAAGTTAATTGTATATAACACCTTTACGATGGCCTAAGTGTTTATGCGTCATCATTAGATAAGGAAGATCGTTAGTTTGAACCCCAGTCGTGTCATAGGAAAGACTTATATAAATGTATCTAGCAGCGAATTAGCTTGGGGTTCAGTTTTATTAGGGTAGTGCTAGCACTGGTCAACCTCATGTATGGGTAATGTGACTAGGTGGGACATGATGTTACGTGTCTAAAACATGGTGCCCCAGTGAAATATATCACTCACAATCGCCATGCTGCGTACATCTTAGACAGCTTAGCCATAGGACTAGGAAAAATTGTTAAAGCTATGTTAAAATTTCAAATCACAATGCATATCATTTTGCAGAAAGATCTTTCTCCTTTGATTCAATGTTTGTAAACCGCGCACTAAACTGAAGTATATGCTTAAAGTGACATTTTGTTAGAGATTTCATTATCATGTCCCTGTTTTTTGATTGCATTTGAATTTTCGCTTGCGATTTCATGTCTAACATTTATTTACTGATCTAGAAAAAATATCCATTTTCGTTTCACATCATTCTTTATGTTCTGTAAAATATTGGTAAAATAGTCAAATTGTAGTGTCAATCTTTTAGACTTCATTATAAATGTTTAAAATGCTCAGTTCCTTATAGTGATGAAAGTGTTTCACATCATCTGATGTGACACCGGCATCCGTGAGCGAAAGTAGAGGACTTCAAATGTTTTGAATACACACCTTGTCGGTATCTGAATCTGAAAGTGTACAGTTAAGGGCCAGTTAAGGGATAAACATGCACTGAACGAGAGACCAACTAGAAAGTTATTTTTTTTTTCAAAAGCTGTCTTGAAGCTCTCTACTGATTGCGCGCACACAAATACGTCAGTTAGATGAGTCCATTCCAAATTATTTTTACGGCGAAAGAATTTTTAAATTGTTCTTTTCTACATAGCTTAATTACAAATCATGTAACATCGTTTGATTCTAGTTTGGAATATCTTTGGTTTTAATCAAGCTTTTTGTCTTACTGGTTTTGAAAATATATTTGGTAAGAGAGCTGACACTAACCCCTCCAATAATTTATAGGGATTATTCAAACAAATCCCACAATGCCTGTGTCGGAATGCTGCTAGATGCAGATCACATAACATTTTGGTGACGCATCCTGCTTCCTGGGTTTTCTAGTCACCATATATACGTCATGCAGCCTGGTGTTGAACCTTCTCGATTCTATCAGCATCATCAATGTAGTAGGGATCCCAGATATAACAATGATATTATAACACGGATTTAATTTGTGCTAGGTAGCCAGGTCATCTACATTTCTTCGGACAATATTCTGAGGTTTGATTGTATAAATGCTAGTGTAGTGCTCGTGGTCGATTTAATAATATATTAGCCTCATATAGCATTAGAGAACGATATGAGTTTTCACTGCCTGGTTGTTATATGTGGTTATTTATGGTGTATATGTACGAAAATTTTACTGTTTTACTGGACATACACATCAGCTAACATACAGTAGCATTTACATTCATACCACGATCAGACACCCATGTCTCGAGGGCTGCAAGCTCATTTTGGGGGTGTAATGGTCACTCTGGTTTTGAATTGTTCTATAAGGAGAAATTCACCTGCAATCATCATAACCTGATATTTCCTTCAGTATGAGAGAATATTAACATGGCAAAGGAAAAGTGAGGTCCCATCACGATTCCCTGAGGGACACCGGAGTCGATGCTGACTGATTCAGATGATTATACATCCCCACCACAAGCGTATGTCGCTTTGTATAGAACATATCTAGCCATTTTGTCGTGTCCCAACGATTCCATTGTTTTCCAACTTGAACAATAATTTACGATGTGGACCAGTATCAAGTGCTTTTGAAAAGTTTAGAAACACCAGGTCCGTGTGTATTCATTTGTCATTGTCGTGAAGTAGGTCATACATTTTAATGAGGAGTTGTGTTTCGTTTGAGTAATCCAATGTCAAGCCGTGGTTCAGTTTTGTTTGAATATTAACGTTTTCCAAGTAGTTAAGAAGATGCTTACAAGTGTTCGAGACGTTTACATGCAACTGATGCAAGGGAAATTGGTCTTCAATTTAAAGCAAGGTGTAAGTTTTTTGAAAATAGGGCCTTCATGTTCATTGAGCATGTTGTTTGTTAAACCTCCAGAATCTTCTGAAATTAGTAAATACCTAACAGTTCCGGGGCTAGTTGGTGGGTGCACTTATTTATGTATTAAGTTGTCAATGTTGTTTGTTGCGCATGTTTTAGAGGTATTTCTATTGAAAAAGAGGTTATCAATGCCTAACTTTGTTATTGTTAGGCTTGATAAGTTATATTTGTAAACATTTTCCATTTTTTAGCATAGAGTTTGAAATTTCTTTGATCAAAACTGAATTATTTTTTTCAACAATTATTTGAACATTTCCTTTAATGTAAGTTGCAAAGAATCCTTTTTGTTTAGATTGGTATGCTGAAATTGTAATCTTTTCCTGCTTTTACATGTCTCCATAATGGTTAAGAGCTTTTATTACCAAGTACATTTTGGATAGTTTTTTATGTAGTCGAACTGTTTTATTTTGAAATACTTTTTTCATTTATTTTTAAATATAAAATCTTTATAGCCATAAACATCGGTGTTTGAAAGTTTGCACTGTAATACAAGAGTTTATTGTTTCTTTCCGAGCTAAAGCCTCTAACAGTTTCATTAGTCATTCCGCTTTCGTTACAGTTTGGAAGGATTTAGACTTGAATTACAAAAAAAGTAGTTATTAGTGCCGTCTTTTGGTTATATGTTGATTCTCTTTCCACATAATTTCGTTTAACCTCCTTTCAAATGAGAATGCCATCCACTATACCTTTCAATGTAATAAATACTTTGCAGAGTGCAAATCATTTTTACACAGCAATAAAGTGCCTCAAATGAAAGACGTGTTTCTCAATTAATAGAAAAAGTATATGTTCATTTGCTCTCAGTTATCGATGTCTCTTACCATCTACTTTTGTAAATATATGTGCATTTTGTTCTGTTACAGATTACCCTATTGCTCTTTAGTGCTCTTTGAGATTATATTCACAAATTAATATAGCTATCACTAAGTGCAAACACATCCTCTTCTGTAGTTGCTTCAGACGAAATCGGGTTTATCTTCAAATTATATCAAAACCTCAAGTACGTATACAGTTTTACTGTACACATTTGTTTGGATCTTCCTTTGTACATTTTGATGTTTATGCCCTATGTCATTCTCAAGCAATTAACTTTGATATCAGAACATCATAAATATTGAAATTATAGTCTTATTAAAAGTAGATGATCTAATTATTAATATATATTTAAAATTTAAACATTTTGAGAAAAAGGCTGGTATGAGACACAGAGATATTTTAAATTGAAATAACTATTTAAAGAATAATTAAATGGTATATTTTTAAACATTATTTTGATACACACCAAACTAATCAATATCTACCTACTTGGTCAAAACTGGTGCAATGTGTCATGTGGATGTGAATCTCTTTCCTGGCTGACAAGTGCTTTAGGAACATGTAATGTATCGTGATATTCGATCCGTGAACGTTGCAGTAGGTATTTGTAGTTACGAACTGAGCTTACATGATGTTGATCTTACAACAAAAACATAAAACCTGTTGTTGTAGAAGTAGGTAATTTAGTTCTAAATTGTTGACATGTTAGCGATTGCCATCTCATTATATCAAGCGTATCCGTATCACTGCTTCCTGAACATGACTATTTAACATATTAGCTACAACTGATCTCTGCATTTATTTAGGTTTTGAGAGTGTGTTCTATGCCGACTGTTTCTTTCGGGGTAGTCGTGTTGGGTTACATGATAGATTTTTGAAATTTCAGGAATTATTTACTATTTATATTATATACTGTTATTGTCCCATTAAGATGTAAATAATGGTTATTTATTTATCATGCTCATCATCTTTACGTATTAGGAACATTGCTTTTTACTAAAATATATTTTGATTTTGCTTTTTTCCTATTTATCATAATAATTGGAGCATTTTTATGTACATTGTTGTTTTTTTGCATTGAGTATATATATATATATATATATATATATATATATATATATATATATATATATATATATATATATATATATATATATATATATATATATATATGTTTATCTGCTGTGCATTAAAACATGATTCTGAACAACGAAAACTAAGATGATGGGGCTTAATTCCTATAATATGTTTCATGCAATTAATTATATCCGTATATTTGTTACTAATTAATAAAGAAATACAGATAGTAATACAAATAAGAAATGACAGAAGAAAGAAAGGGACATGAATGGCAGAGAGAAGGAAGAAATTAAAATGGGGAAAAGACAGAAGACATAAATACCTGCTGATAAGGTGACAGCACAAATGACCAAAAGCACCATGAAAACGGTGAGGTTCCTCATCATTAGAATATGATATTGTTCTCTGTCCTCCGCCTGCTTCCAATAGATTGAGTAACTCTCATCATCAATATTTATACAAGTCGAAATATAGCCTTATCCTCCAGGTGTCGCACTAGCCAAAAATATTTTAATTAATAATACAACAATACTGAGTACAACAAAGAACATAATCGCTCTACCAGTCACGCGACTAATCTCCTGTCCCTAGAATGAACATTAATGGTCTTGTGTACATTAGTATACAGTTCAAACTGTTGACCTTGTAGCAAACATTCTGATTGATACCTCAGATGTCGGGACACAGCTTATGTTGGAGCTTCAAATTTGCTGATACATATGCAAAGTACCATTTTCATGGTGTAAAACCATTGTAGCAAGAATACATATGTCTCATTGGAGATCATATGTTCCGGTTCCAATTGGAGTGAATGAGAAATATACACATCAAGTACTGCAACCACCCAGATCACGTACATCGTCTCTCTTGCCATTTGATTTAGAAACATTATCCGTGTGCTAAAATCGTTGCTAGTTACAATCATCAAACTTATAACTAATTATGTCTCTAGTAAAGTTTGAATAAGAATTATTTCCCCTCGATTAAAATCCTCTCTAGTCAACGTAGCATTGTCCGTTTACTAAATAAGTCGACTGAAACCGCCGATTTGGAAAGGCACACGTAAAGACACCATATGTGGAAGGTCGTTTCCAGTATCACGTAATGTAGAATATGTCCGAGCGTTCTAAACTTGTCGCTAGTACCGTGATATTCAGTAACAGTCCAACGGAACTCAATATATGTATTTTATCCTGTAATTAGCTAAAAATGCTAGTGACCTATTAAATATCTCACCATTTTTTCTGAATATAACCATTTCCCGCAGAGTCAAATCGACACATTTCCATGCGATTAGTTTACAACTCCCGCGTACGTCATCTCATTCTACAACTATTGCTACGAGAAATGACTTTATTTATCATATTTACAGATTGAAAAATAAGGAAAATAGTACAGACAAAGTTAATATATTTACTTTATTTATAAGAGGCCAATGTCGTGATAACCTTTTGAAAGCAATACATATGCTATGTCAAGCGAATCCCTTTTTTATTGTTGATAATAATGAACCATCCAGATCAAAAGATTATCTTTCTTTAATTGGTGATCAATAAATGCATATCATAGTACAAAATTTAAAGGACACAGGAGCCTATCAGTGTCTTTTATTTTCAGAAACTTTGTTTTTGTCAGAAAGTTTTTATTTGTATAGTCAAAGTATTCTTACTCAATGAGTAGAGTGCGGTTTTGTTAAACCCCTTGTAAATGGCAAACCAAGACTGGATAAACAAAATGATCCTACTGACAGCGAAATCCCGGATTTATAATCAGTGGGCGCAGGCGCCTGAACTATGGCAACCGGAGCTCTTGAAAATGATGCTGATCACGGAATTATTAATTTAGCTGAAATATTATTTTAATGTGTTCGCGTTTGCTCCGTAAGGATCAATCTAGGTTAGTTCATTCCAGTGATCTACATTTGTTCATTAGATCATTACTAATACTGGGATACAAAAAGAGACATACATTTGCCGTATGAACTTGTTAGATAAGTATCCAAATAGAGATAGTCTTGTTAAAAATAAAATCATTTTATTTGTACCCATCCCAATCGATATGGATTAAGCCGATATAATGTATGCAGACTGAAGTGACTTTGGTATAACTAATCTTTGGAATTCAGAAATAGTTCATAATTTGTGGCAGAAACATTCACATTTGCAAATTGTTATTTGAATATGATCACTTGTTTCAAAATGTACCAACAAGGGCAACGAAAATTTACAATTACGCTTAAATTGTAGATCATACAACTTTGAAAGAACATCATTATATCACTAATCCTTGGAAAGGATCATTAATAAAGAGATTAAATATATGCTGCTGAATGATTTCAGAGAAATAAGGCAGGGTAAGTCGAGCTCACCGCATATTATGTTTCCGAAACCTGAGTATACTTTCCGTATGTACAGTGGCCACAGAAGAGTGAACAGTTACATCACGAGACTCATTTCCAATGACAACAATCGATGTCTATGTTGACTAATTTGGAAATTCAACATATCAGCAAGTGTACTTTCTGAAAGGAGTATGACGCATTCCACTAATTAAAATAGCAAAGGAATGTTTGGCATTTGTATTACTATATGGTCTGGATGAGTCTTCATATACTTTACAGAGTTTAATGAATATTGTTATATCTGGTCACATAATAGTGGCGCTTATTCAATGGCGTAATCCTTGACAATCACACCTGGAATCATTCGGAAATCCTTTCAAAGAGTCGGTGATGCAAATTTGACAATTATTGTAAGTACTTGTGAATTGTAGCGTGCTTATATTACACGGTTAGGACATATTGTGGACCAAATCGAGTTAGACTTATAAACGATAAGGTCAGGACTGCATTTTCTGTGCCAAACAGTCATAGCAAGTGAAGCGATTATTTGTGTATAAATTTATATTACCTGAATTTTTTCATTAATATTTCCATAATTGCTGATGAATTGTTAATTAAAACAAAAAAACAATGTTTCATTGCCCTGTAAACATGTCAGGATGATTTGAAAAATGTATTGTCCATGCCTGAATTCGCACCAGCTCTTTCATTTCCAAGCGTCACTCAATACTTTAAGAGATATGTTGATTAAAATGATGTTGAACTTGAGTTATGTAGATAACAATCCAATAGATGATCTTGTGTGAAATTTTGCTGTAAAAGTAAACACGCACCAGGAGAATTAGTCCGCAATCGAGAACGAAACTTCGGCTTTGACACTGGTTTTGCAGCACTTTGAAATGTATATTAGTTCAGGTCTTTCTCCAAATATTGTATATCAGTGGTCACAATTTGGTACTCATTTTAGCTGTACTAAGTGTTTGATGTTCTATTCCTAACAATACATATTTGACCAACTCCAAAACTGCGAAAAATTAAATCAGTGTCCTTTGTTCTGATGGGAAAATTATCAAAGCAAATTCATATAATATAACTTTGTGAAAGTGTTGGAAACGCTTAGCTATTTGAATTTATGTACAATTTAAAGCTGTTAAGTCATTTAGTGCCGTTTGGCATGTTATCATTTATTTTCATTGACGATATAGACCCATGATGCCGAATGGTCAATCACCGTGTACACGTGTTCACTAATATAGTGCTGAACTGCAAACTTCACTGCCATGTGCGTCTTTTACCATATACGAAAGAGGTTTTGTCTTCGATAGGCGTTAAACTACTTAGGTCTAGCAGGCTATCAGTCTACTTTACATTTTGGTGCACAATTAGTGTACCTGCTTATAAGTAGACGTTAACGAATATCAATCCCACATGTTCGTATACAAATCAAATATGAGTGTAACCCATTGTAATGAAATCAACGGTTTGATGAATTTAATAACCCTTTAGTGAACTAGATCGATTAAACAAACTGTAAAATTGCGTTCGATACAAATACAAGATAAAAACATGATTACAAATAATAAATAAGCAGTTTACTGACATGAAATAACGTGAAATCAGCTGGCTTTTACAATAATAAGAGTTCGGTAGTTTGTGTCCAATCGGATTATATTTGTAAGGAAGTACACATATAACGTATATGACAAGCCATCTGGATTATTAAAGAAATGTTACTGATCAAAAAAAAAAGCCAACCTGATTCAGTGGTTTGCCATCAAGTATGCAAACAAAGCATGTCTTTAATGACAGACTGATGAAGATGAGGCGATAGGATTACAAGTGACTGTTTTACACTATATACGGCCATAGTTGTGGCGCAAACAATGTCCCAATAAAAATGAGTTCCTTTGTACATATATAGTATATCGTCACATTATGTTCGTTCGTTTAGAAATCCGATGAAACTTGACCGTATTACAATAAAATCCAGCCGATACCTGTTAAGCTCTGTTTGCTTTATGTTACTTTTATCCGGTTGCCGACAATAAAGCACTCCGGTATAAAGTTCTTTGTAGTTTACCTGGATATTACATTCAGTTTGTGATAGGATCATGCAATAATTAAGGACAACTGATGACAGGTTAAAAAACATTCACTCCACGTCAAGCGTAGATGAAATGTAATTTATAATTCATTCTTCTACAGTTTTGTTGAGCTAGTCCTTTACCTTACCTTTAACTTTACATCAAGTTAAGCACATTTTACTCAAGCCATTATATATATATATATATATATATATATATATATATATATATATATATATATATATATATATATATATATATATATATATTATAAATATCAAAAAATTGTATTACATTATAAAAGCAAATGTATTTTATATTTAGTTCATATTTGTAATGAAATCAGCTATAATATTATCTTCAAATTTGTGTTGAGAGTTAATTTTTAAATTAAAATAATTGCAGAATGGATTAGAACGAAATGTACACGCTCCAGATAAAGCAATACGACTGCCTAATACAGCAAAAAATATTGGCGTAAGAGGTGTAATTGTTATTTTCAAATATAAAGATGCTGTTAGTTTCGTGTATTATTTTCTTCGCAAATCGCTCTCTCTCTCTCTCTCTCTCTCTCTCTCTCTCTCTCTCTCTCTCTCTATATATATATATATATATATATATATATATATATATATATATATATATAGCATGTAATCTACATCAGTGATATACCACGAGATATAAAAATATTCATTGAAAGGAAACGATGCTTGATTTTAAAAAATGTAGTTCTATGCGTTTTGTGGCTATTCAAAATCGCCTTCCATATGGTAAAGGTGACTGGGTTTTTATTTTAGTTTCCTTTTATTGACATTGATTTAATGTATGTAATAAATATTAATGATTTCAACAACAAGTATGGTTTTAATGATGTGACTAGAGAACAACAAACGTTTGGTTTGCTACATCATTTACATAAACGCTTAGCCATCACCTACAGGTGCATGGAAATCAATGTGAAATAGGAACAAAGCATAAGGAAGAATCAAGAAGAGGTAATTAAGATATTTTAATATATTTGCAGTTGATCGAATTCATTATTCTGCTTGAATAACAGAAACACTGCATACAACTCTCTCTCTCTCTCTCTCTCTCTCTATCTATCTATCTCTCTCTCATACTTTGGTCGGTCTGACATAATTTGTACCATCATTCATAAGTATAGATCACACAAACATCCTCTACGATGGTCGAGAAAGAGAGACATATAGAGATAGAGAGAAAGAGTGAGAGAGAGAGGGAGAGAGATGCCTTAAGACACTTTCATTTTTAATTAATAATAATCGATTTCTTAAACATTAAAATATGTTTTAAAAAAATAAAAAATAAAATAACTTTATTTACATCACCGAATAAGTAGCACGTAACCGAAAAATGTACCGTATGCTGTCGAGAAAATGTACAACTTTGCATTATTGATGAACACCGCTGATATATCCCAAGGAAAGTGCATACATGACATTACGACGAATATGTTCTGGTAGATTACTGGGTGTTATCTCTATTTCATAGTTTCACCCCAGTCCGAATTCCTTTTCTCTCTCACTCGACATTTATGCGTACTTGTCCGTTATAAATTCAAAGAGAAAGGGTGGGGCCAAAAGTCAAAAAGAATGGTGAAGAAAATGTGTACTATACTAAATTAATTTTGAAAACGGAGATTATTTATACTTTTCATCATTTAATTAATACGTTCCTAATGATTAATGTCTAGAAATTCATCATTGATCTTGAGTCAACTGCAGACGCTCTATATAATGTTTATATGTGCGTATTGTTGTTTAAATACGCGTATTATTGCGCCATGGGTGGATCAGAATATGATATAGCTCTATTATTGGTATATCAAATTGCTTTATACCAACACTTTAAACAACAGGTGTTGTTTGTATGTGGTATTGGTATATATATATATATATATATATATATATATATATATATATATATATATATATATATATATATATATATATATATATATATATATATATATATATGTCTGTTGTACATCAATACATGACAGTTTCATAATAAGATGGTATGCTCGATGGTATCATTATATGGTAATATGATAAGGATGATTTGTGAAATGTAAAAGTTTTATTAAATGAACTGGTCATTGGCGCTAATTTGCATTTCATATGTTATAATGTAGCATGACATACTTAATCTTTAGTAGTGAAACTACAAAAAACAATTGTTTAATGTACTGATGAAACTTTCGCTTGTGAATTTATTTTGCAAATATAGCATACGTTATATGTAAGAACCTGTATCATGAAACCTTTAGGTAATAAGGTAGCTAATACAACAACATAACCATCATTGACAATAATCTAGACAGAAGGTAATCGTGGAATCCTTTCTCTGATGTAGGATTTGCTATAGGTTAAATGAATACTTTTTTCATGTGTCAATCAAGAAATCAACCATATATTATAGTCAAATCATTTTGAACGGCAAAAACATACATACCCCGATCAATCGTCAAGCAGTGTGCCAGCTGGTTGGGATCTGTACTATTTGATATGCATATTACACCTAACAAACTACATAAATTCAGTTCTACAGGAACATTAGTTTACGAATAGTTTGTGTCTGTGCAGTTTTCAGTCGTTGTCTTTAGTTTCTTTTAATACAGGTATCGTCTTAACGTTTTCTCTTTGTCTATACCTTAACACAATGCTTACTTAAGGTATAGAGGAAGAAATAATTATCCGTGTGTTTTATATCTAAACCCATCAACGCAGAAACTGTGTCCTGAACTATCCTCTCAATTTTCTCACATTTCCTGAAATATCATATTACATATATTTATGAGAGCGGCTACATCACAATTCAAAAAAATAGTTTTAGTAATTTCTGTTCAAAATTTATTTTAATTCCGCTCATCACGACTTTTTCTAAATTTCATTTTCTATCGTTCCCGTCTTAGGACTTTCATATAGCGAGTCTATAATCAAATAACAGTACAAATACTCTTCCAGCAGAGTTCAAGATCATGCATTAGAAACATTGGTTGCCCATGCCTCTTTATATCGATCACTGCTTGCCACCAAATACATTTTGAGAAGGAATGCTGTACCACGTATACTTTATATTGTAGAATTAGCTGTTAATTTATCGTTATCGTAAAATTGCATATGTGAAGTTCATGCAAATAAACGTGCATGTAATCTGAATAAACTTCGACAAATACATCCGCGTAGTCATGTTAGATATACCTTTAGTCGATGTCGGACCAATTGAGCTTAAATGAGTTATCATTGGGTATTCTTCCACTGACCATACTTTCGATTGAAACATTAAATCCAGTACTTTTAAACGTTTTGTATTTCTATATCTCAACTATTGGATTTGTTTATGCGGTCCTATGGATACCGAAAGGTTTTCATAGCATCTATCCAACTGTTTAGTATGTGCAGCTGACGTCTGTATACTATTTCTAAAAATATTAATATGATTATGGTCACCGTTGCTGTCTTCGCTGATACTGGTGTCAACACTGCTCATATCAATATCTTCTCTGTATTCACTCAGCTAACTTCAACGACTCTAATTATTATTAGACAATGTCATACAATGACTTGTCACCCTTTCCGTAAAACTCTTACCCGTCTTGACGTCGTTTATGCTTTAAAGTAATTCCTAACTTGAGTAATTTCTGAAGAAGTTCCAGATTATTCATAAAAATCATGGGGTAGTTCAGTAGGAATTATTATACTGAGTAGGTTTTAACTGGATATTAGCATATAATTATCTTTATCATGCAGATACAATGGAAACTAAGCAACTTTACAGATAATTCCTGATCGAGCCGATCCGGAGTGTTCAGGCTGGAAAAGATCACTTAAACCATGGTTGGTAAGTCCCTCGTGCTGCTCTCTAATCTACCGCATGTAAATCATTCAAAAGAGTGTTTCTAATGCGTTGCGTCATTATCATTATGGCTATTTAGGAAATGGCCAGAGATAGGTAGTTTTCGTCTGAAAGCAACAAGTTAACCGTCATAACACCTCGATAGAAAAATTGATGAAATCAACGTGACTGTATATAATCACACACAAACATATAATTATGATGTGTTAAGGACATCTAAAAGAGAGTTCAAGAACAGGTTTATAAAATGCAAGTCCATATATAGATACCTTGAGTAAATAAAATAAATTTATATGGCAACGGCAGCCAAGGTAAACACCTAAGATATTTTTTTAATTATCTGCATACTTGAACATGAACAAATCTTGTTTGTCAAATAAGAGAATATTATTGTATATATGTCCGTTTAAAATTTCTGACATATGAATTTATGTACGTATATATGTATGTATGTATGTATGTATGTATGTATGTATGTATGCATGCATGTATGTATCCACGAAACGATGCACGTATATACATTTATATATATATATATATATATATATATATATATATATATATATATATATATACACTCTCCTGCATTTAGGACTGTACATATAATTACTCGCAAATACATAAACATATTCAGATAGTACAAAGAGTCAAAACGCACAAAAGAATGAAAAACAATTTGGCGCAGAACAAGAGAAAAAGTTATTAGGGACAAAGAGATACAATATTTAATTTGAGAACACACACGAACACAAAGAATAGGAAAACGGCGCAATTCCTCCTCATTTCACGCATATTTTGTTTTATGTCCACAGCCTTCTTTTAAAGCATTGTGTGGGTCAGACCTTCATCGTTTATGCAAATCATTGTGATGATTTGTCATCCAGGTGGAACATGAAACAAAAAAAAAATATTTGATTAATGAGGTGACAGAACAATTTAGAAAAACAGCAATCCACCCTACTCATACTGTTATAACCCATCTCCGCTCCCTGAGAAAACGTAAAGGTGCTATGTACTTTAGTTTTAAGTTTTAAGTGATGACCCTATCTTAAAATATGCACTTTATAATGTCTACAAATAAAGTGGATCAGTCGCATGCTTGAAGACCATTTATATTGAAACATTCTTTATCATCAACATTTCGACACTACAACATATTCGTGTTATGTTCTGCCGTAAAAAAAATGATCAAATTAACTCAAGATATCAATGTGACATCAATGATTGTTTTGATATCATCAAATATTGTGTTCAGTGTAGGTATGTTAAAAGACTGCGTCACACCCTGCCTTGTTGACGAAAACAAAGATATGTTTTCCATATTGTTATAAAAATGCAGTAACATTTGTTGACGATATGGTCTAAATATAATCTCGCTGGCATGCGTATACGGTAGTCTATCTGACGATGTATGTACCTTTAGCCAAACCAGGTGACTGTTTTATATCAAAGTGTTTGAAGTTGCTCTCCCTCTTTCTCTCTATCCGTGTTAAACGCCCATTCAGCATGCCAGTATTCTTCTTTTAGTCAAGATCATTTTCTCTCTCGTGCTTTCTAAATAATATAATATCAGTTTATTGGATCCAGTACAATGTATACATTTTACAATTACCTTACATTTTCAGTTGAATGCGAATAGAGAAACGATAAACTATTAAATTATATTTTCATTTTCGATTTGCCATAGTCCTAGAAGCTACATTTTAAAAAGGTTGGATATTCTATGTTAGGGTTGACAACATATGGATTTTGTTTTATTGTTGATAACAGTAACAAAAACGCAATCATTAGATATGAGTCGTATACGTGTTTATCTCCGCGCCACATGGTCTTTATGTTCATTCTTAAATAGCTTCATCATCTTTAACAATATTTACATTTGTCGGTTATTCTTTAAAAGTGATAGTATTGAGATTCGTACACCGTAAAGCTTTAAGTGAATACATTTTGATTCATTCATAATTAGAACCTCACTCATATGTATCTTTCCTCATCAATTACTTTGATCTCTGGAATGAAAGTTCTTAAATACATGTATTTATGAATCATTGATTAATACAAGACACTAACATCACCCGCATGATTAACCTCATGAGTTATTTGTAGTTGTCTCATCATAACTATCATATAAATGATACGTACATCATCACTTATTCTGCTACGGAGTCGATAACTAGTTATGATTTGATATCTAAAATATAACCAACACCCTTTTATCTTTCGCAGATGCCAGCCAATAGGTCGGGAGGTTGAAACTCGCAGATCATAGTAGTTTTTATGTTGCAACTTTAATATTTGTATGTTAAATTTGTTCTTTAAAAACTACCACATCCTTGTTATACTTTATTTATATTTACCTTTACAAATGTACCACTCTCATCGTACGACTATAGATAGCTATTTTAAAAATCAATAAGCAGGGCATAACCATTGAAGTCTTCCAGAAAATCTCAAGGTTTAAGTACATTTTCTTGTTAGGCGACGTGCAACATGTTCAGGTAAGATCATTGGATAGCAAATTGTTTACAGTACCTCGTCAAGAGACTTGAAGACCAAGGGTCGTTGGTCAGTTAGCAGTCATGGGCAGCCAATATCGGCTGTCTCAGTATGACCTTGTGATATGTAATTGGTTCACGATTATACTGCATGATATAGCCAAGGATAAAACAGAATAGAGTACAGAAGACTGACGCATCGTCAGAAACAAAATATGACATAAATAATTTAATTAATATCAAGTACTTTGTGATTTCCTATCATAGACGCACAATACGTTGTAAAATATGGCATTGTTGCTACACAGCATTACAGGTGATCTCGTTTGTTTCTAAACAGCATTACAAGTGATTACATTTTTGTTAATTATTTTCTGTCATGCACTATTCATTACGAAATACTGGTATAAATTAACCGCATGGTGTATGCATGAAAATAATACATGTATTGTTATTAATTTTATCAGCGTAGGCAAATTAGAAATCGATAAGGTATAACACGAATTGCGCCATGCATTCAGTGGAATAATATATGAGGCATTCATGCGAGCTAAACATACTGGTAGACATGTTATACATGCCGTATGAAATATTATATATGATGAAAATAATAAATGAATTTGACGATGATATCAATATAGATACGTGATGCCCTATCTTCATATAGTAAAAACAATGGCTCCTATTTTAATTTCAGCATCACTGATATCTTATTGTCTGTTGTGATGTTCCTCCGTTCACGATTATAAACTGACAATTTCATGGATGTAGTCTTTTTCAAGAAACCAGGCATCTTCTACTAAAAGTACAGTGATTTAAAATAATCTCTTTTGCACGAATAATGAACTGTTTCCATTACATTATGCAGATTATATAAAGAAATTAAACACACCACAAGGCTAACACACACACACACACACACACACACACACACACACACACACACAAACACACACACACACTGACCTAAATGCGTACACACCCGTTGACCTAAATGCGTACGCTGTTACAAAAATATCATACTTTTTAATATAATGTACCACTGAATTAAGTCTCGTGTATCCTTTTCAGACAATGAGCTGGGAATGTTCTAAGTTGCATGTTCTAATGAAGGACATCGGTCTGGAACTTGAACAGATACTGAAAGGCGACCGATTTAGTGAAGTAGGATCTTTGCAATCCCCGTCTGCTTCGCCCATGTTAACAAATAATCATGACTCTCTGAAAAGTGTTTGTCGGGCCACAATGAAAAAGCAAGATGCCTATATTATCAACATCAATGGGGATTTTATTTTTTTCAAATGACCTTATATATATATATATATATATATATATATATATATATATATATATAACAGCTTTGTTTTTGTTTCTTAGACTACAATCATGGAATACAAAATTTTGTCTTGTGTATGAATGGAACATTCCGACATTCTCTTTTTTATAGAACAGACATACCAACGCGTCTGCGAGTAGGCATGAATCAATATTGTTTTTCTTCAATTTTTGATATTCAGATGTCAAACATTAACTGCAACACAACAGACACACAATTTAAAGTAATATCAGAACATCACATTTGACCGAACATCTTACCTGCAGTACTATCTAAGCATATCGATTGGGAAGCCGATGTCTCTGATTTTTTCATGTGAGTTTACAAATGTACACATATATAGGACATGCAAAGGAAACATACTTAATCAGTATACAATAAGTACGAACATTTAAGCAAGTCACACATTTGGAAAGAATAATATATAAAAATAAACAATTATTAAATACAGTATACATTTTAAATTTTAAACATTCACATTTATGTTGATCATATTTGCTTAGCAGCTCAAGCACTGTATACATTTAAATCGCTTAAGTGTTAGACATGTAATGTTATATTCACCGTTTACTATTTGGCGGTGGATATAGTAATGCAGAAATATCTCTTTGACTATTCTGTGTAAACGATTTGACATGGAATTAAGCGCGGAGATGACAAAGCTGATGACAAATAGTAGCAAACCAATCTGATCCAAGATTAAAGGCAGAGGACATGAATTGGAAACAGTGAGCCAGTTGAAATATATTTGTTCCATAATCACGGAAGAGGGTAACAATACTATATAGCTTTCCACCAAACCCATTTAGTAATAATACCCTATTTCTAGGCACTGATGTTGTGATCTCCAGAACCATATGTAGTAACAATACTACATAGCTCTCCACCAAACCCATGTAGTAACAATACCCTATTTGTATGGCACTGGTTTTTTGACATAATATTGCTTGCAAATATTTCATTTATACATTGTTATACTTGAAATCCTTTTGTAATAATGTTGTTCCTAGGAGACTGCTTTGTTCTGAAGCTGTCATCAACAAGCCTGGTTTCATAGTATGGCCAGTAATAATACAGTCGATTTTTTTGAAATTGTTGAAGGTACTATTTATGGAAGATATTCTGTATATTTAAGTACTTGTACTTGTACACAACATTTTAATCTTCATGAAATATAGATAATTTCAACAGTAATGTAAGACGGAATTTCTTTCTCATGTAACATAATGAAAATGTCACTAGCATCTCATGCTGTTTTTTTCTGGTAGTTCTTCCATATACGGCAGATATTTGGGTAATTATTTCATAATGAGGCTAATCGAGTTTCATATAAATTCTTGTCTGCTCTTCCTTATATCTATTTTCAACATATAGCCTACGCATATATTCATTGTCTCCAATAATACATAGTTTTGATCCACCATGCACATGGCATGCATTATGACCTTTAACACTTGAGGGCCAATTGTTATCCCATTCATTACCCAACAAGTGCTGAATTTAGTTTGATATTCCCATAATCAGTTCTCAGAAACTAGTTAATTGTACAAATATAGTCCAACAAGACCCACGTCTGTCTTGTTATGTCAGGCAAAAGAACTGCTCTGCCATTTTATGTAACTGCTTTCTCAACAGCTGCAAACTTTGATCTTTTCACACAAGGGATTTGTCTCTCCATTTGAAGTAATTATAAAATAACTTTACCAAACCTGAGTTTTCTCCATAATACAAGTGGGAGGGGGATGTGCTTTCCTTTATTCTTGAAACACTCAATTTCCTTGCATGTACTCTGATTAGAAGTATATCTAAGATGGAATAATTTTTACAACAGATGTAGACAGAAATGGGGCTGCATTTATGTCCTACAGAATAATGATTACATCATATGGACAAGAGCTTTGAGTATGTATGTATGTATGTATGTATGTATGTATGTATGCATGGCACGTCTGCCAGTAGCTTCTCGTGGATCGATTAATTAGTTAATTAAATAATTAATACTTGCCAACATGTATAGCCTATCGTGTACCGTAAAATGGCGTTAAACCCTACAACAACAACAACAACAACAACAACAACAATGGCACATCTGCACTATCATGGCCACTACACAGAGCCAAGTTAATTAGGTAGTAATATTCGTTCTGTTTAATTTGCTGATAATTGTAACTGATGAGATAAGCCACTCTCGAGATTTGAACAAATTCATGTAGGTGCTCTTACGACTGATTTTTAAATTTTATTTGAAACAGCTTCCAAGCTCAATCTTAAGCCCTAATAATCGGGCATGGTTCATCATACTAAATCTCTCTCTGTCTCTCTCTTTCTCTCTCTCTCTCTCTCCCCATCTCTGTCATTAAGAATACATTTCAACTTTAGTGGTTTTTCAAACATTTCTGCGGGGGAAGTAATGATGTTTCCTATGATCACTGCCCCCCCCAGATAAAACAAAAAACATTAGCTAACCTAGTCTGCCCTCCTGTTAAGCAATTTACATTGTACGATAAATAAACTAATAGACTGTACTAGCTCCATTCAATGGAATTAATTACCCTGATGTATTATTATGCTTTAGTGACAAAATATAAATTATTTAAGTATTAACTATATAAACCATAGACACGGTCACAAGAACACAACGGTAATGTAATGCTGGATATACAAACAAAAATTTTTCTAAATAAATAATAATTGTTGTAGAAAAACTATTTTGCACATATATAAAGCTACAATTCATCCACTACTACTACTACTACTACTACTACTAGTACTACTACTGATTTTGATAATAATCTCATTTTAAACTTTTTTTGTCAGACACTTTAAGGCCAGCAAGGCAACAAATTTATTGAAAGATATATGATGTAAAAATGATTTTAAAATAAATTTTAGTCTTTTCTCTTATAAAATATATGTTGAAAAGGTAAATGTGTAAAAAGACGTCGAACAAATATTCTCAAGAAGGCATTAACAGTCTCTTGGCTGAAATTTTGTGTTGAAATCAATTTCATTACATCTTTTTAACTGCTGAATGTGGAAACCATCTCTGATATTCTTCAACAACAACACCATTTTCAATTTAACTGCTTTGGTGGACATATTTGAATCCATCAATCGCTAAGTAGGCCAATATGAAGACATCAGCACCACCGTCAAAAAGAAAAAGTTGAAATGGTATGGACATGTTACTAGATCCACCAGTCTATCCATAAAAGTCATTTAGGGCAGCGTCCATCATTGACCTACATAGCGATTGATGGTGTTATGCACTTCTTCATTTGTGATGTGGCCCATGTAAGAGATGCCAGTGATGGTTCTGTAGCATCTCATTTCATGAGCCTGGTAATTCTGCTGTCAGGTCAGGGTCCAGGCCTCACGTGAATACAAAAGATGACTAGTACTCGCTATAGTCTGATTTTAGTTTTCAGACATAGTCTTGTCTCCCCAGATGGGTCTTAGGTTTGATGTAGCTTCCGTTGCTTGTACTGCTATTGACAAAAGTTCTGCTCTTGAACACTCGTCGGTGATTAACTCCATGTCAAATCGTTTACACAGATTAGTCAAAGAGATATTTCTGTATTAACATATCCACCGCCAAATATTAAACGGTGAATATAACAGTATATGTCTTACATTTAAGCGATTTACATGTATACAGTGCTCGACCTGCTAAGCAAAGAAGGAAACATTGAAATTCCAAGATGCAAAATACACAATACAAAATTTTGTATTCTATGATTTTAGTTTAAGAAAGAAAAACATACTAAGTCTGACAAAGCTATCATATATATATATATATATATATATATATATATATATATATATATATATATATATATATAAAGTCATTTGAAAAAATAAAGTCCCCATTGATGTTGATAATATAGGTATCTCGCTTTTTCATTGTGCGGGAATTGCAAAGATGCTACTTCAATAAATCGTTCGCCTGTCAGTATCTGTTCAAATTCCAGACCGTTGTGCTTCATTAGAACATGCAACTTAGAACATTCCCAGCTTATTGTCTTAAAAGGATATACGCGACTAAATTCAATGGTACATTATATGAAAATTATGATAATTTTGTAACAGCGTACGCATTTATGTGTGTGTGTGTGTGTCTGTGTGTGTGTATTAGCCTTGGGGTGTGTTTAATTTCTTTATATAATCTGCATAATGTAATGGAAACATTTCATTATTCATGCGGAACAAATTATTTTAAACCACTATGCTTTTAGTAGAAGATGCCTGGTTTCTTGAAAAAGACTACATCTATGAAATTGTCAGTTTGTAATCGTGAACGGAGGAACATCGCAACAACCAGTAAGAGATCAGTGATGCTGAAATTAAAATAGGAGCCGTTGTTTTTATTATATCAAGATAAAGTATCACGTATCTACATTGAAATCATCGTCAAATTCATTTATTGTTTTCATAATATATACTATTTCATACGAAATATATAACATGTTTACCAGTATGTTTAGCTCCCATTAATGCTGCATATATTCTTCCACTGCATGCATGGCGGAATTCCTGTCAAACCTTATCGATTTCTAAGTTGCCGATCACTTTATGGAATGTGAATCATTTGTCTGTCTGACCCTCAACCTTAGAACTGAAAATGTAGAGGTTGATCTTTACAGCCTACACTCATAAAATTAATAACAATATTATTTTCATGCAAACACCCTGTAGTTAATTTATACCAGTATTTGGTAATGTACACTGCATGACAGAAAATAATTAACAAAATGTAATCACCTGTCATGTTTTTTAGCAACAAATGTAATCACCTGTAATGCTGTGTAGCCACAACGCCATATATGTGCAATGTCTTGTGCGTCTAGGATATGAAATCAAAATATACTTGATATTAATTTAATTATTTAATTCGCGAATGAAGTTAAGTCATATTTTGTTTCTGACGATGAGTTGGTCTTCTGCTCTGTGTTCTTTTTAATCCGTGGCTATATCATGCAGTATAATCGTGAACCAATTACATATCACAAGGTCATACTGAGACAGCCGACACTGGCCATGAATGTTAACTGACCAACGACCCTTGGTCTTCAAGTCTCTTGACGAGGTACTGTAAACAATTTGCTATCTCATGATCTTACCTGAACATGTTGCTGTGTCGAGTAACAAGAAAATGTAATTAAACCTTCAGATTTGCCCTGCTTATTTATTTTTAAAATAGCTATCTATAGTCTTACGATGAGAGTGATACATTTGTAAAGGTAAATATAAACAAACTATAAAAAGGGTGTGGTAGTTTTTAAAGAACAAATTTGAACATACAATTATTAAAGTTACAACGTAAAAAACTACGATGTATCTGCGAGTTTCACCCTCACGACCTCTTGACTGGCATCTGTGAAAGATAAAATGTTGTTGGTTATATTTTAGATATGAAATGATAACTTGTTATCGACTCTGTAGCAGAATAAGTGATGATGTACGTATCATTTATATGATAGTTGAGATGAGACAACTACAAATAACTCATAAGGTTAATCATGCGGGTGATGTTAGTGTCTTGTATTAATCAATGATTCATAAATACATGTATTTAAGAACTTTCATTCCAGAGATCAAAGTAATTGATGAGGAAAGATACATATGAGTGAGGTTCTAATTATAAACGAATCAAAATGTATTCACTTAAAGCTTTACGGTGTACGAATCTCAAGACTATCACTTCTAAAGAATAGCCGACAAATGTAAATACCGTTCAAGATGATGAAGCTAATGAACATAAAGACCATGTGGCGCCGACATAAACACTTATACTGCTCAGATCTAATGATTGCGTTTATATTACCAAGAAATGATAAAGTCTGTTCTCAACAATAATACAAAATCCATATGTGGTCAACCCTAACTTAGAATCGCCAAACTTTCTAAAATGTAGCTTCTAGGACTATGGCAAATCGTAAATGAAAATATAATTTAATAGTGTATCGTTTCTCTATTCGTATTCAACTGAACATGTAAGGTAATTGTACAATGTATACATTGTACTGGATCCAATCAACTGATATTATATTACTTAGAAAGAACGAGAGAGAAAATGATCTTGACTAAAAGAAGAATACTGGCATGCTGAATGGGCATGTAACACGGATATAGAGAAATAGGGAGAAATACTTCAAACACTTTGATATAAAACAGTCACATGGTTTGACTAAAGGAACATACATCGTCAGATAGATTACAGAATAAGCATGCCGGCGAGATTATATTTAAACCATATCGTCAACAAATGTTGCTGCTTTTTATGATAATAAGGAAAACATATCTTTATTTTCGTCAACAAGGCACGATGTAACGGAGTCTTTTTATATAGCTACACTGATCACAATATTCGATAATCTCTAAACAATCATTGATGTCACATTGATATCTTGATTTAATTTGACCATTTTTTTACAGCAGAACATAACACGAATATTTTGTAGTGTCGAAATGTTGATGATAAGGAATGTTTCAGTATCAATGGTCTTCCAGCATGCGATTGATGCACTTTGTTTGCAGACATTATCCAGTGCATATTTTAACATAGGATCAACACTTAAAACTTAAAACTAAAGTACATAGCACCTCTACGTTTTCTCAGGGAGCGGAATGAGTCGGGTGGATTGCTGTTTTTCCACATTCTTCTTTCGTCTCATTAATCAAGTCATGTTCCACCTGGATAACAAATCATCACTTTTATTTGTATAAACGATCAATGTCTGATCCACACAAAACTTTAATAGAAGGTCGTGGACATAAAACAATATATGCGTGTAATGAAGAGGAACTGCGCCGTTTTCCTGTTTTTTATGTTCGTGTGTGTTTTTAAATTAAATATTATATATCTTCGTCCCTAATAATATTTTCTCTTGTTCTGCGCTACCTTTTTTCATTCTTTTGTCCATTTTGACTATTTGTACTCTCTAAATAGGTTTATGTATTTGTGAGTAATTGTATTTATAGTCTTAAATGCAAGAGAGTGGATATATAAAAATGTATATAAGTACATGGTTTCTTGCATACATACATACATACATACATACATACATAGATACATGCATACATACATACATACATACATACATCCATACATACCTGGATATGTCAGTAATATATATACAAAAGTATTCTCTTATTTGACAAACAAAATTTGTTCATGTTCAACTATGTTATTATACAGATTAATAAAAAAAAATCTTAGGTGTTTACCATGGTTGCCGTTGCGATATAAATTCATTTTATTTACTCAATGTATCTGTATATGGACTTGCATTTTATGATCCTGTTCTTGAACTCTCTTTTAGATGTCCTTAATACATCATAATTATATGTTTGTGTGTGATTATATACAGTAACTTTGATTTTATCACTTTTCTATCGAGGTGTTCTGACGGTTAACTTGTTGCTTTCAGACTGAAACTACCTATCTCTGGCCATTTGATACATATCCATAATGATAATGACGGAACGCATTAGAAACACTCTTTTGAATGATTTACATGCGGTAAATTAGATAGCAGCACGAGGGACTTACCAACCATGGTTTAAGTGATCTTTTCCAGCCTGGACACTCCGGATCGGCTCGATCAGGAATTATCTGGAAAATTGCTTAGTTTCCATTGTATCTGCATGATAAAGATAATACTGTGCTTAACATCCAGTTAAAACCCACGCAATAATATAATTCCTACTGAACTACCCCGTGATTTTCATGAACAAACTGGAACTTCTTCAGAAATTACTCAAGTTAGGAATTACTTTGGAGCATAAACGACATCAAGACGGGTTAAGAGTTTGACGGAAAGGGTGACAAGTCATTCTATGGCATTGTCCAATACTAATTCGAGTCGTTGAAGTAAGCTGATTGAATCCAGCGAAGATATTGATATGAGCAGTGTTGACACCAGTATCAGCGAAGACAGCGACGCTCATCATAATCATATTATTATTCTCAGAAATAGTATACAGACGTCAACTACACATACTAAACATTTGCAAACATGTTATGAACGCCTTTCGGTGTCCATAGGACCACATAAACAAATGAAATAGTTGAGATATAGAAACACAAAACGTTTAAAAGTACTGGATTAAACGCTGCAATCGAAAGTATGCCCAGTGGTAGAAAATCCATTGATAACTCTTTTAATCTTAATTGGTCCGACATCAACTAAAAGCGTATCTAACATGACTGCGCGGATGTATTTGTCGAAGTTTATTCAGATTACATGCAAGTTTATTTGCATGAACTTCACATTTACAATTTCACGATAACGATAACATAAGAGCTAATTCTACAATATAAATTATACATGGTACTGAATTCCTTCTCAACATGTATTTGGTGGCAAGCAGTGATCGATATAAAGAGGCATGGACAACCAATGTTTCTAATGCATGATCTTGAACTCTGCTGGAAGACTATTTGTCCTGTTATTTAACTATGGACTCGCTATATGAAAGTCCTATGACGGGAACGATAGAAAAAATTTTTAAAAAGAGTCGCGATTTGCGGAATTAAAACATATTTTGAACATAAAGGTACTAAAACTATTTTTTTTAATTGTGATGTCGCCGCTCTCATAAATATGTGTTATATGGTATTTCAGGATATGTGGGAAAACTGAGAGGATACTTCAGGACACATTTTCTGCGTTGATGGGTTTAGATATAACACACGTAGACAAATACTTTTTCTCTATACCTTTTCTTAAGTAAGCATTGTGTTAAGGTGTAGGCAAAGAGAACAAGTTAAGATGATACCTGTAGTAAAAGAAACAAAAAACGACTGAAAACTGCACAGACACAAACTTTTCGTAAACTAATGTCCCTGTAGAACTGAGTTTATGTAGTTTGTTAGGTGTAATATGTATAGCAAATAATACAGATCCCAACATGCTGGCACACTGCTTGACGATTGATCGGGGCATGTAGGTTTTTGCCGGTCAAAATGATTTGACTATAATATATAGTTCATTTCTAGATTGACACATGAAAACATTATCCATTTAACATATAGCGAATGCTACATCAGTGCCAGGACTCCATAAGTACCTTCTGTCTAGATTGTTGTTAATGATGGTTATGTTTTTGTATTAGCTACCTTTTTACCTAAAGGTTTCATGATACAGATTCTTACACATAACGTATGCTATGCTTGCAAAATAAATTCACAAGCGAAAGTATCATTAGTACATTAAAAAATATGTTTGTAGTTTCACTACTAAAGATGTAAATATGTCATACTACATTACAAAATATGACATGCAAATTAGCGCCAATGACCAGTTCATGTAATACAACTTTTACATTTCGCAAATCATCCTTATCATATTACCATATAATGGTCCCATCGAGCATACCACCTTATTCTGAGACTGCCCTATATCGGCGTACAACACACACACACACACACACACACACACACACACACACATCTATCTATCTATCTATCTATCTATCTATCTATCTATCTATCTATCTATCTATCTATCTATCTATCTATCTATATATATATATATATATATATATATATATATATATATATATATATATATATATATACGAAATACAAACAACACGTGCTGTTTAAATTGTTCGCATAAAGCAATTTGATATACCAATGATAGTGTTATATCATATTGTGATCCACCCATGTCGCAATAATACGCAGAAATAAACAACAATACGCACACATAAACATTATATAGAACGTATACAGATGATTCTAGATCAATGAAGAATTTCTAATCACATTAATCATTAGTAACGTATTAATTAAACGATAAAAAGAACATGTTCGTCGTAATGTTATGTATGCACTTTCCTTGGGATGTATCAGCGGTGTTCATCAATGATGCAAAGTTGTACACACTGTCGACAGTATACGGTGCATTTTTCGGTTACGTGATACGTATTCGGTGAGGTAAATAAAGAATTTTTTTTTAAAACATATTTTAATGTTTAAGAAATCGATTATTATTAATTAAATATGACAGAGTCATAAGGCATCTCCCTCCCTCTTTCTCTCTCTATGTCTCTGTCTCTCTCTCTCAGGATCAACGTATATGATTTCGTTTGTGTGATGTAGACTTATGAATGATGACACAAATTAAGTCAAACAGACTAAAGTATGAGATAGAGAGAGAGAAAGATAGAGACGGTGACAGAGAGAGAAAGAAATAGAGAGAGAGAGAGAGAGTGTTACGGTCAGTGCTAATGTTATTCAAGCAGAATACTGAATTTGATCAACCGTAAATATATTAAAATGTTTTAATTACCTCTTCTTGGTTCGCCCTTATGCCTTGTTACTATTTAACATTGATTTCCATGCGCCGGTAGTTGATGGCTAAGCGTTTATGTAAACTATTTTGCAAACCAAGGGTTTGTATTTCTCTAGTTCCTTCATTAAAACCATATTTGTTGATTAAATCACAAATATGTATTACATAGATTAAATCAATCACAAAAACTGGAAACTAAAATAAAAAGACAATCACATTTTAAATATGGAAAGTGAATTTGAATAGCCACAAAACGTATAGAACTACGTTTTGTTGCTGACACACTCGGGGATGTGAGGATTTAATTCACAATAAACATCTACCGTTTCATTAAAATCAAGACTCGTTTCCTTTGAATGAATATTTTTATATCTCGTGGTATATCACAGATGTAGCTTACATGCTATATATATATATATATATATATATATATATATATATATATATATATATATATATATATATATATATATATATATATAGACATATACACAGAGAGAGCGATTTGAGAAGAAAATAACACACGAAACTGACAACGGCTTTATATTTAAAAGTAACAATTACACCAATTACGCCAATATTTTTGCTGTATTAAGCACTCATATTGCTTTATCTGGAGGGTGTATATTTCTTTCTAATCCATTCTGCAATAAATTTAATTTAAAAATGAACTCTCGACACAAGTTTGAAGATAATATTATAATTGATTTCTTCACAAATATGAACTAAATATAAAATACATCTACTTTCATAATGTAATACAATTTCTTGAATTTTATAAAATATATTAAAGGATATATATATATATATATATGCTTAACTTTCTATAAGGTAAAGGACGAACTCAAAAAAAAACTGTAAAAGAATGAATTATAAATTATATATCATCTACGCTTGACGTGGAGTGAATCTTTTTTAATCTGTCATCAGTTGTCCTTAAATATTGCATGATCTTATCACATACTAAATGAAATATCCAGGCAAACTACAAGGATTGACACCAGAACTTTATCGCGGAGAGCTTTATTGTCGGCGACAGGATAAGAGTAACATAAAGCAAACAGAGCTTAGCAGGTATCGGCTGGGTTTTATTGTAGTCTGGTCAAGTTTCATCGGATTTCTAAACGAACGGACATAATGTGACGATATTCTATATATGTACAAAGGAACTCATTTTTATTGGGACCTTATTTGCGCCACAATTATTGCCGTATATAGTGTAAAACAGTCACTTGTAATCCGATCGGCTTATCTTCATCAGACCGTCATTGAAGTCATGCTTTATTTGCATACTTGATGGCAAACCACTTAGTCGGGTTGGCCTTTTTTGGATCGGTAACATTTCTTTAATAATCCCGAAGGCTTGTCATATTACGATATACGAGTACTAACCTACAAAATATAATCCCATGGGACACAAATTACCTAAACCTTTTTATTTTAAAAGCCAGCTGATTACACATTAGTTCATGTCGGTAAACTGCTTATTTATTATTATGTAATCGTGTTTTTATCTTGTATTTGTATGGAACGCAATTTTACAGTTAGGTTAATAGATCTAGTTCACTAAAGGGTTATTAAGTGCATCAAACCGTTGATTTCATGAAAATAGGTTACACTCATGTTTCATTTGTATACGAAAATGTGGGGTTGATTTTTGTTAACGTCTACTTATTTGCAGGTACACTAATCGTGCACCAAACGTAGACTGATAGCCAGTAGACCTAAGTAGTTTATTGCCTATCGAAGACAAAACCACTTTTGTATATGGTAAAAGACGCACATGACAGTTAAGGCTGCAGTTCAGCACTATATTAGTGAACACGTATGCACGGTGATGGACCATTCGGCATCATGGGTCTATATCGTCAATGAAAATAAATTATAATATGACGAACGGCACTAAATGACTTAACAGTTTTAAATTTTTACATAAAGTCAAAGAGCTAAGCGTTTCCAACACTTTTTTCCAATCAAAAGAAAGGACACTGATTTAATTTTTCGCAGTTTTGGGGTTGGTACAATATGTATGGTTAGGAATAGAATATCAAACACTTAGTACAGCTAAGATGAGTACCAAATTGTCTTATTGGACCCTACGCTTATATCTTGGAATATGATCCAAATATGCATCCATGTACTTCATTTTAACCTGTTTTCTTTCCTTAACTATTTATTTAAAGCAAATATTCACAGCGAAACCATATTGAAAGCACTGAGGAAAATCGTCTAAACCTGATTAAACGACATCATATCGGTCTTGCCTGAACGAAATAATAAATGTCGGTGGTAGTTTCCTTGCTTTGCGACGACCATATGGTCTTACTTTCAATAACAAAAAAGACTGCGAAACAACATGCTGTGCAAAATATAATAATAATGTATTATCTTGATATACAAAAGTTAAAATTGAAAAGGAACTTAACGTATTGTAAATTAAATGTAAAATAGTTATAAACCTTATATTCCAAGTCCACCTTTGTAGAGTTCCAAATGAATTCCATTAGCGGTCCTAATAAGTACCGATAGTCAACGTCCTAATGTGCTGATGAGTAAACAGTCTCGATGAATAACAACTATCTGATCTAAATGTAATGAAACGAAATCATAATAATTCCAAATAAATGATCTAGTACAAGAAGTATTAATGATCAATTGTTATGCTTTGTGAATAATTTAAATAAATAAATCACCTCAAACACTGACTGAAACACCTTTTAATTATTCTAAGACAGATATAAAGATATTTAATGAATATATTAAAGAAAATCAAATTATTTGTAAAAGATAAGACAAATTAGCAGAGCCATAATAAAGGTCAATTACCGTAGTAAACCATTTTAAGATGTCAAACAAGATCAAGACTATTCAAATGGACCAATAATGTTCTAAATAAATTTTTACCTATATTAATCTGAATTTTTAATATATAATGAAAAAAGACATGTTTCGAATATATGCAAATTAAATGTCACTCGTCAAGTAGGCCCTTTTTAATGTTTTAATGACAAAGTTACGTAACATTCTGTAGAAATACATAACATATAATCATTGAGAAATTCCAGCACACAATCCAAATTTGACTAGCATACAACGTACTTTTATAAAGGAAATAGTAAAACTTATAAGACAATACTTTCTTTGACATATTATTCAAATATGCATATGATATAACAACAATACAATTACACATGAAGATGTATTATGAAAGACTATTTTTCAATAGAATGGTACTATTGATTTATACAAGAAAACAAAAATATGGTTGGTGTGAAAGTGCATCTGCATTTTGGCTATATTTTCATTTGTTTTTCCCGACGTCATTGTCACTTTTATGCATATCACACTTCATCTCAACAGTATCTGATTTGTAGTATTCAGTCTTTTTAAAGAAAATAATGGATGTGACCACTGATATACAATATTTGGAGAAGGACCTAAACTAATATACATTTCAAAGTGCTGCAAAACCAACGTGAAAGCCGAAGATTCGTTCTCAATTGTGGACTAATTCTGATAGTGCGTGTTTACTTTTACAGCAACATTTCACACAAGATCATCTGTTAGATTGTTATCTACATAAATCAAATTCAACATCATTTCAATCAACATATATCTTAACGTATTGAGTGACGCTTGGAAATGAAAGAGCTGGTGCGAATTCAAGCATGGACAATACATTTTTCAAATCATCATGACATGTTCACAGGGTGCTGAAACATTGTTTATTATTTCATTAACAACTCATCAGCAATTATGGAAATATTAATGAATAAAATCAGGTAATATAAATTCATATACAAACAATCGATTCACTTGCTTTGACTGGTTGGCACAGAAAATTCAGTCCTGACCTTAACGTTTATAAGTCTAACTCGATTTTGTCCACAATATGTCCTAAAAGTGTAATACAAGCACGCTACAATTGACAAGTACTTACAATAATTGTCAAATTTGCATCACCGACTCTTTGAAAGGATTTCCGAATGATTCCAGTTGTGATTGTCAAGGATGACGCCATTGAATAAGCGCCACTATTATGTGACCAGATATAACAATATTCATTAAACTCTGTAAAGTATATGAAGACTGAACCAGGCTATATAGTAATACAAATGCCAAAAAATTCCTTTGCTGTTGTAATTAGTGGAATCCGCCATACATTCAGAAAGAATAATTGATGATATTTTGCATTTCCAAATTAGTCAACATAGACATCGATTTTTGTCATTGGAAATGAGTCTCGTTTGGTAACTGTTCACTCTTCTATGGCCACTGTACATGCGGAAAGTATAATCAGGTTTCGGAAAAATGAATATGCGGTGAGCTTGATTTACCCCGCCATATTTCTCTGAAATCATTCAGCTGCATATATGTAATCTATTTATTAGTGTTCCTTTCAAAGGATTAGTGATATAATGATGTTCTTTCAAGGGTGTATGATCTACAATTTAAGCGTCATTGTAAAGTTTCATTGCACTTATTGGTACATTTTGAAACAAGTGCTCATATTCAAATAACAATTGTGTTCCTTTCTCTTGGTTTTGCAAATGTGAATGTTTCTGCTACAGATTATGAATTATTTCTGAATTTCAAAGATTAGATACACCAAAGTCACTTCTGTCTGCGAACGTTATATCGGCTTAATCCACATCGATTGGGATGGGTACAAATAACATGATTTTATTTTTAACATGACTATCTATATTAGGATACTCATTTAACAAGTTCATATGGCAAATGTATGTCCGTTTTTGTTTTCCAGTATTAGTAATGATATAATGTAGATTACCTTTTAATATCTTTTTAAATGTATACGGATCGTAATTGTATGTATTCAGCTTCGCTAATAGTCCCCTGCATGGATAACTTAGGATCACGTTCCTTTTCCATAATGAGCGGTTGTTTTTGGTCACCAGATTAAAAAATAGAATGAATAGCAAAAGTGAATCACTTGAATGAATTACTCTAGATTGACTCTTACGGAGCAAACGCGAACACATTGAAAGCATGTTTGAGCTAAATTAATAATTCCGTGATCAGCATCATTTTCAAGAGCTCAGTTTGCCATAGTTTCGGCGCCTGTACCCCCGATTATAAATCCGGGATTTCGTTGTCAATAAGATCATTTTGTTTATCCAGTCTTGCTTTGCCATTTACAGGTGGTTTAACAAATCTGCAATCTACTCCTTGAGCAAGAATACTTTCACTACACAAATAAAAACTTTCTGACAAAAACAAAGTTTCTGAAAATAAAATACACTGATAGGCTCCTGTGTCCCTTAAATTTTTTTACTATGATATGTGTTAATTGATCACCAATAAAAGAAAGATAATCTTTTGATCTGGATGGTTCATTATTCTCAACAATAAGAAAGAGATTTACTTGATATAGCATATGTATTGCTTTCAGTAGGTTATCACGACATTGGCCTCTTATAAATAAAGTATTTGGAGTAACTTTGTCTTTACTATATTCCTTATTTTACAATCTGTAGAAAATATAAATAAAGTCATTTCTCGTAGTAATAATTGCAGAATGAGATGACGTACGCGGGATTTGCAAACTAATCGCATGGAAATGTGTCGATTTGAGTCTATGGGAAATGGTTATATTCAGAAAAATGGTGAGAGATTTAATAGGTCACGATCATTGTTAGCTAATTTCAGGCTAAACTACATATATTGAGTTTCGTGGGACTGTTTCTGAATAGCACGCTACTAGCGACAGGTTTAGGACGTTCGGACATATTTTACATTACGTGATACTGGAGACGACCTTCCACATGTGGTGTCTTTCCATCCATGTCCCTTTCCAAATCGGCGGTTTCAGTCGACATATTTAGTAAACGGACAATGCTACGTTGACTAGAGGGGTTTTAATCTAAGGGATATAATTCTTATTTAAATTTTATTAGAGACATACTTAGTGAAAGATTGTTGATTGGTAAATCATGTAACTAGCAACGATTTCAGCACAAGGGTAATTTTTCTAAATCAAATGGTAAGAGAGACGAAGTACGAGCACTGGTTGGTTCCATTACTTCATGTGTATATTTCCTCTTTCACTCCAATTTGAACTGGAACATATGATCTCCAATGACCCATATGTATTCTCGCTACAATGGTTTTACACCTTGTCAATGTCACTTTGCATATGTATCAGTAAATTTGAAGTTCAAACATACAATGTGTCCCCACATCTGAGGTATCAATCAAAATGTTTGCTAAAAGATCAACATTTTGAACTGCATACTAATGTACACAAGACCATTAATGATCATTCCAGGGCCTGGGGATTAGTCGCGTGACTGGTAGTGCGATTATGTTCTTTGTTGTACTCAGTATTGTCGCATTATTAATTAAAATGTTTTTTCCAATGCGACACCTGGAGCATAAGGATATACTTCGACTTGCATATATAATGATGATGAGAGCTACTCAATATATTCGAAGCAGGTGGAGGACAGAGAAAAATATCATATTCTAATGATGAGGAACCTCACCGTTTTCATGTTGCTTTTAGTCATTTGTGTTGTCACCTTATTTATGTCTTCAGTCTTTTTCCCCATTTTAATTTCTTCCTTCTCTCTGCCATTCATGTCCCTTTTTTCCTTCTGTCATTTCTTATTTGTATTACTATCTGTATTTCTTTATTAATTAGAAACAAATATAAGAATATAATCAATTGCATGAAATATAATATAGGAATTAAACCCCATCATCTTAGTTTTCGTTGTTCAGAATCATTTTTTAATGCAGAGTAGATAAACACACACACACACACACACACACACACACACACACACACATATATATATATATATATATATATATATATATATATATATATACCCACTCAATGCAACACACCGACAATGTAAATAAAAATGCTCCAATTGTCATGATAAATAGGAAAAAAGCAAAATAAAAATATATTTTAGTAAAAAGCTACGTACCTAATATATAAAGATGATGAGCATAATAAATAACTAACCATTAGTTACCATCTTAACGGGACAAGAACAGTATATAACGTAAATATTAAATAATTCCTGAAACGTCAAAAATCTACCATGTATGTCAACACGACTACCCCGAAAGAAACAGTCGGCATGGAATACACTCTCAAAACATAAATAAATGCAGAGATCAGCTGTAGCTAATATGTTAACTAGTTATGTTCAGTAAGCAGTAATACGGATACTCTTGGTAAAATGATATGGCAATCGCTAACATGCCAACAATTTAGAAAAAGTAACCTACTTCTACAAAAACAGGTTTTATGTTTTTGTTGCAAGATCAACATAATGTAAGCTCAGTTCGTAACCACAAATACCTACTGCAACATTCACGGAACGAATATCACGATACATTACATGCTCCTAAAGCACTTGTCAGTCAGGAAAGAGATTCACATCCACATGACACATTGCACCAGTTTTAACCAAGTTGGTAGATCTTGATCAGTTTGGTGTGTATCAAAATAATGTTTACAAATATACCATTTAATTATTCTTTACATAGTTATTTCAATTTAAATATCTCTGTGTCTCATACCAGCCTTTTTCTCAAAATGTTTACATTTTAAATAGTTATTAATAATTAGATCATATACTTATAATAAGATTATAATTTCAATAGTTATGATGTTCTGATCTGTAAATTAATTGCTTGAGAATGACATAGAGCATAAACATCAAAATGTACAAAGGAAGATCCGAACGAATATGTACAGTAAAACTGTATGCATACTTGAGGTTTTGATATAATTTGAAGATAAAAACGATTTCGTCTCAAGCAACTACACAAGAGGATTTGTTTGCACCTAGTGATAGCTATATTAATTTGTGAATGTAATCTCAAAGAGCAATAAACAGCAATAGAGTAATCTGTAACAGGACAACATGCACATATATTTACAAAAGTAGATGGTAAGAGACATCGAAAACTGAGAGCAAATAAACATCTACTTTTTCTATTAATTGAGAAACACATCTTTCATTGGTGGCTCTTTATTGCTTTGTAAAAATGATTTGCACTCTGGAAAGAAAATAATAAATTGAAACGTATAGTGGATGTCATTCTCAATTGAAATGAGGTTAAACTAAATTATGTGGAAAGAGAATCAACATATATCCAAAAGACGACACTAATAACTACTTTTTTGTAATACAAGTCTAAATACCTCTAAACTGTAACGAAAGCGGACTGATTAATGAAACGGTTGTAACTAGCACTGTACTAGATGCTTTAGCTCGGAAAACAAATGGACTCTAGTCTTTCATGGCAAACTTTCCAACAGCGATGTTTATGGCAATAAACTTGTTATATTTCAAAAACTGTGAAAAAAGTATTTCAAAATGAAAGAGTTCAATTACATACAAAACCCATCCAAAATGTACTTCATAATAACAGCTCTAAACCATTATGGAGATATGTAAAAACAGGAAATGATTACAATGTCAGCATGCCAATCTAAACAAAAGGGATTCTTTGCAACTTACATTAAAGGAAACGTTCAAATTATTGTTGAAAAGTCTTAAATCAGTTTTCATCAAAGACATTTCCAACTCTATGCCAAAAAATGGAAAATGTTTACAAATGTAACTTATCAATTCTAACCATAACAAAGTTATGCATTGATAACCTCTTTGTCAGATATAAATACCTTTAAAGCATGCGGAACAAACAACATTGACAACTTAATATATAAATAAGTGCACCCACCAACTAGCCCCGGAACTGTAAGGTATTTACTAATATTCAGAAGATTCTGGAAGTTTAACAAACGACTTGCTCAATGAACATGAAGGCCCTGGTTTCAAAAATGGAAACTTACACCTTGCATTAAATGGACGACCAGTTTCCCTTGCATCAGTTACATGTAACCGTCTCGAACATTTGTAAGCATCTTCTTAACTACTTGGAGAACGATAATATTCTAACTAAACTGAACCACGGCTTGTCCTTGGATTACTCAAGCGAAACACAACTCCTCACTAAAATATATGACCTACTACACGACAATGACAAATGAATACACACGGATCTGGTGTTTCTAGACTTTTCAAATGCACCGGATACTAGTCCACATCGTAAATTAATGTTCAAGTAGGAAAACAATGCAATCGTTGGGGCACTACAAAATGGCTAGATATGTTCTTGTGAAAGGGACATACACTTGTGGTAGCGATGTATAATCATCTGCATCAGTCACCATCGAGGCCGGTGTCCCTCAGGGAATCGTGATTTGACCTCAATTTTCCTTTGCCATGTTAATGGTCTCTTATACTACATGAAATATCAGGTTATTAAGTTTGCAGATGAATTTCTCCTTTAAAGAACAATTCAAAACCAGAGTGACCATTACACACCCAAAATGAGCTCGCAGCCCTCGAGACATGGGCGTCTGTTCGGGGTATGAATGTAAATGCCACTGTATGTTAGCTGATGTGTATGTCCAGTAAAACAGTAAAATCTTCTTAGATATACACCATAAATAACCACATATAACAACCAGTCAGTGAAAGTTCATATCGTTCACTAATAATATATTATTAAATCGACCACTATCACTACACTAGCATTTCTACAATCAAACCTCAGAACATTGTCCGAGGAAATGTAGACGACCTGCCAACCTAACACAAATTAAATCCGTGTTATAATATCATTGTTATATCTGGGATCCCTACTACATTGATGATGCTGATAGAATCGAGAAGGTTCAACACCACGCTGTATGATGTATATATGGTGACTACAAAACCCAGGAAGCAGGATGCGTCACCAAAATAGTATATGGTCTGCGTCTAGCAACATTCCGACATAGGCATAGCAGGATTCCTTTGAATAATCTCTATAAATTATTCGAGGAGTTAGTGTCAGCTCTCTCACCAAATATATTTTCAAAACCAGTAAGACACAAAAGCTTGATTAAAACCAAAGATATTCCAAACTAGTATCAAACAATAGTACATGATTTGTAGCTGAGCTCTGTAGTACATAACAATTTAAAAATTCTTTCGCCGTAAAAATAATTTTGGAATGGAATCATCTAAGTGACATTTTTGTGAGCGCGAAATCAATAGGGAGCTTCAAGACAGCTTTTGAAAAAAAAAAAAAATCTTTGTAGTTGGGTCTCTTTTGGTGCAGATTTATCCCTTAATTGTCCCTCTACTGTACACTTTCAGATTCAGATACCGACAAGGTGTGTATTAAAAACATTTGAAGTCCTCTACTTTCGCTCAAAGATGCTGGCGCCACATCAGATCATGTGAAACACTTTCATCACTATAATGAACTCAGCATTTTAAACATTTATAACGAAGTCTAAAGACTGACGCTACAATTTGACTATTTACCAATATTTTACAGAATATAAAGAATGATGTGAAACGAAAATGGATATTTGTTAAACATGAAATCGCAAGCGAAAATTCAAATACAATCGAAAAACATGGACATGATAATCAAATCTCTAACAAAATGTCACTTTAAGCATACACTTTAGTTTAGTGTGCGGTTTATAAACATTGAATCTAAGGAGCATGATCTTTCTGCACAATTATATGTATTGTGATTTGGAATTGTAACATAGCTTAAACAAATTGTCCTAGTCCTATGGCTAAGATGTCTGCAACTTGGCAATTTATAGTGATATATTTCACTGGGGCAGCATGTTGTAGACACGTAACATCATGTCACACCTAGCCACATTACCCTCATATGAGGTTGACCAGTGCTAGCACTACCCTAATAAAACTTTACCCAAAGCTAATTAGCTGCTAGTTCCATTTATATAAGTCTTTGATATGACTCGACTGGGGTTCGAACTAACGATCTTCCTTATCTAATGATGTCGCATAAACACTTAGGCCATCGTAATGGTATTACGTACAATTATCTTGCTTAAGCGAAATAAAGGGTGTCATAGTTATTCTTTTTCGTTCAAAATAAACGTGTGATTTTACATTTCTCACAGCAATGTTTTGCATATTTGTTCTAGAACTTGGCAAACGTTCAAACGACATGAATGATGGTGCAGCTCTAATGCAATTGCTTCGAAATGCAATGATGAGAGAAAACGGAAACGTCAATGAATAAGTTTGTGCG